>LGRX02000924.1:0-36654 GCA_001247695.2 Cymbomonas tetramitiformis
GTTTCTAGCAGGTTATGGGCCCACCACGCTAGCAGGTTATGGGCCCACCACGCTTCCACTGCGCAATTCTGATTGTTAAGCCTAGGAGCTAGCACAAAGTCACAAGTGGTGGATGAGAATATCTGCCAAGCATAAAATACATGCTAAGCTAGGAGCTTGCTAGAATAAAATCTGCCCGGTTAAAATTTATCTTTGCCAGCTAGTGGTGGGTGAACCCACAGATCTCGCCTGTCTGCATGTGATGGAGAATGTAAAAAAAATAAGTCTGCCTGTCGGTTTAGCTAAACATCCTGCGAACTGCAAAGGTCTCCTGCCTGTAAATTGTTCGTCTTAACATTGAGAAGCTGCCCGCAAGTGGTGAGAAATAAAACAACATTCTGCAGCCCAAAACTACAGCAAGTGGTGGAGAAATGTAACAGGGAACACCGCCTGTCTGTTTAAAGAAATCAATAGTAACCGTCATCAGAGTAATAACCAGACTCCTCCTCATAGTAAGAACTCTCATCGTCGAATTGTGCACCACCAGAGACATAAGAGTCGTGGGCTCCAGCATCCCAAGCCGCCCACTCCTCAGCGGTGTACCCTTCGTAATGCTCTAAATTTTCGTTCTCAAGAATAGCATCTCTAACATAGGAAACAGTGCCAACCGAAAAATCATTCTGCGGTAAAAATTCATCCCCAACAGGGGGCTCTAAAACTCCGCCATAAGAGTCGCCCTGGAAACCTGTGTCCAGGGTTTCATCCTGTTCCAATCGATCGGACGAAAAATACGGAGCGGCCAAGTGGCCATCTTGCTCCTCCTCTACTTCCTCACAACTGTCCGAATCATCGTAATACCCAGGGGGGTACTCCGATTCATCCTCCTCACTACTGTCATACTGCTCAAAACGCTGGTCCTCGATGTCCAAAGAAGGAGGCCCAGGCATAAGGGGCGCGTGAATGTAATGAACTTCACGACGCACAGGAGGGGCCTGTGCGTGCGCGCTACTCACCCTAGGGATACTAGGTGAGGGTCTAGGGGAAGTAATCTGAGTGGAAACTGATTTATTTGCCAAAATTACCGGCGAATCTCCGACGCCTGTTTCACAGAAAGAAATAGCGGAACCCGCAACATTTTCGGAAATAGCACCACCAACTGGTGTGCCCTCTGAAACAATAATCTCCAAAATGATCGGCGGGTCTGCGGTCAAACTCTGCTGAGAAATCTGCGGTGAGCGGAAAAGCGCAATAGCCTCGCTCATGGAAGTACACAAAGAGATCAACTGAGACCTCTTGAGAGTCGAGATTCTCGCAAAACCAGAGTCAATAGAATCCAAAAGAGCTAGGAGCTCTTCACTCGAAGAAATCTGAGAAGAATCCATAGAATATAACGAAAATAAGTGCGGAAACAACCCAAGAAAATCCGTAGAGCACCACTCCGTCTAATTCCCTCGCAAACCGCGAGTTCAAAGCTCGAGCGAAGAATCCGAATCTGAGTGAGCCACAAGGCGTGGACACACTCTCCCGAAAGATGTAACAAACGCCGGCTTCTCATGGTACCGCGCCGGGTTTGTTCAGCTGGTGACACGCATGACAGTGGTGACAGCATGACAGGCTTTGCGAAGATGACCATCTGTGAGATGCAGATTTGTCAGAGAAGATATGGTCACCATCAAATGACCAGGGAATGATAAGACGAAGATGGCAGTGACTCCTTTGCCGCTGACGTGTCAGTCAGAATGCGGTGAACGGTAACATTGTTAGAGCTGGCATGGAATAATGACTTTCCATTGGCCAGATGAAGATTTAAGGGCTAGAACCCGTTACAGTTTTGGGAAATGTGACAGAGCATTGAGATATAAGTAGGCTCTGACCGGAGGTCAGGCTAGTGGACTCATTATTGTTTTGCCTTCGCAAGTACTAGGTGGTTGTTCGCGTGCCAGTGCTAGAGTGCTAAGACAGTTCTGCTCACAGCTTTTGTACACAATAATTCGTATTTTGTGATATAATATCAATTTTGACGGATACATTTTACTGCTGTTTTCATACTTTTTCAAAACCATAATGTCCTGCGCGGAGCGGCTTTTTATTTCAGTGTTAATCCGGAAATAAAGGCCCTTTGGCGAGAAGTCAGCAGCAGTTGAAAGAGCGGATTCGGAAGTCAGGCGACTCCAGGGGCACCCACGGTGCACTGGCGGACCCTTTTTCTTCCCTGAACTTGGTGGTACTTGCACTGAAAGAGCTACCAGCGACGGCGGCGACGGATCAGCTTTGAATTCACTAGTCATGAGCGGCCTCCTTCTACCCGGTGATATGCTCAACACCTTGTTCTGCAGTGAATCCAGGGGCACCTCTGGTGCACTGGCCTAGCTGCTGACAGGTGTCCTTCAGTTTTGAGCTAATCAGCACGGCATGAGCTTGGGCGGCGGCGGCGACAGAGTCAATCAGCAGTGAATGTACACCTGGATGAGCACCTCTCAGTGGTTCCTTCAGCTGGCCACCTTGTTTGAAGTGAATCCAGGGGCACCCCTGGTGCACTGGCTTAACTGAAAAGCAAGTGTGTGTTACCTGGGAGCTAATCAGCAGCGGCATCTGCCTTGACTTACCGGCTAAGAGTGGATCAACAGCTAATGTGCACCTTGATGAACTACCTTCCAGTGGGTTCTCCAGCTGGCCACCTTGTCTGAAGTGAATCCAGGGACACCCCTGGTGTACTGGCCTAGCTGAAAGGCAGGTGTGCTTGGCCTAGGAGCTAATTAGCGGCGACATCTGCTTTTACTTACCAGCAAAGAAGTGGATCAGCAGTGAGTCACTGCTCTATGTCTGGAACTGCAACTTACGGTTTCTTGGGCAGCTCCACCTTGTCTGACGGTTAATCCAGGGACACCCCTGGTGTACTGGCCTAAGCCTGAAGCAGGGAAAAGCTTGCCAGAGGACTGGCAGCAGCATCAGCCCTGAAGGCGACAACTGAGTGGTCTTTTAAGCGATATTCCCTGGTGTGACACAGTTACCTGGTGGATTCAGAGTTAATTACTTTACCAGCCTGGAGTGCTGCTTACTACTGGAGTGACCTTCTAGTGCTTTATCACAATGTGTTGGAGAATTCTTCTATCTTTTCTACGGTATTGGTCAGCCGGTGAGGCCCTCATGTCACAGGCCACCTTCTGAATCAGCAGTGGTGCTGCGAATCCAGGGGTGCTCAGCACACTGGCTTAGCTCCCAACTCTGCCAGCGACCTTGTACTTGCTTACTGGACTGGGGAGTGAGCTTTTATGCCAGCCATGGTGCCCTTGATTAGCAGTGGTGTTGTGAATCCAGGGGTGCTCAGCACACTGGCCTAGCTCACACCGCTGCATATCAGTGCTATTCTTGGTGTCGTGGAGTTGCCCTCACTGTCATTGTGCTCTTGATGAACTCTGGCCCAGCTAATCCAGAAGTGCTCAGCACACTGGCCCAGCTTTAACTCTTCCTCGCACGAATATTCTGCATCTGCTGCTGATTCAGAGCGCTGAAGCACAGTGCTGGACCTTTAGGCGTTCGCTGGCCGCACGCGTTTCGTTCTTTCGCTTGTTCAGCAAGGTGAATCCAGGAGCACTCAGTGCACTGGCCTAAGCCAGTCTGAATCAAGCCTCCAGTCTACTGGTGAACGAGCTTTGCGCTGAGAGAGGGGACTCTTCCTTGGTCCCATTGGCTGAGCATTAACACAGTACTTTACCACGGAGGGCGAGGCAGAGCCAAGCGCTGCCTCTGTCCAGTCCAGAGAACGTGAGGCACGACGGCTGGCGCGAGAGCGGGTCAGTCAGGACCTTGACACGGAATATATGAGCGCAGAGGGGTCGGGCTCAGAAACCACTCCCTCCGCACCGCCATCACCAGCAGCAACAGCGCTCGCAGCAGCACTCGCAGCAGCAGTAGCAGCCTCAGCGCCTGCAAACCAGTTTCTCTTTGCGCTTGACGACGTAGACGAGATGGATTACTATGACAGGGAGAGCCACTCACTTGACAAGGAAGACGTCAAACTCCAGTACACTGGTGGTAAGAATGCGGACAGAGCGCTCTTCATCAGGCGTTTCGTGGACATGGTAGCAAAAGTGCAGCGGGCTTTTGAGGCCAAGAAGCGTAGGCACACGAAGTCAGCATCTTTCCATGCGCTCAGTCAGCAGCAGAAGAAGGCCTTCGCTGAGTCCAGGCCAGACTTCAGATCATTGTGGGATAGCATACCCTCGTTTCTAGCAGGGGACGATCATTCCACCTCAGTCGCTTATGACTGGTGGTGCGCTGCCTACCTGAAGGATGGCGTCATGGCTTCACACGCTTGTCATGTCCTGAAGGATCTTACCATGAGAGACGCCTACCAGGGATCTGTGCGTTGTGCGCAGCCTCCTTTTCATGAGCTGGCGCCAGGATCAACCTGGGCAGTTTGTAAGGTGTTCGAGGATGGTGATGAGGATGGCGAGGAGTCTGATGAGTGGGCAGGCGAGGGAACCTCCACGAAGGGTCTCACGGGGCCAGATGGCACTGAAGATTCTCACTACTTTTGGGCCTTGAGGGCTTTCGTTGCAGAGCTCGAAGCTAAATTCTTGATGAAGGGCACCAAAGAGAAGGAGGATCTCTTGATCGCCAAGCCGCAGACCAACGAGCAGGACGGCCTCGCCTACGTGAAGAGCTGTCGTCGCAGGGAGGCAGCACTCAACACCGGCAAGAGGGTGGAGGACTCCGTCGTCAGGCAGGACATCGAGGAATGCATCAAGGGCCTGCGCATCAAAGAATACCGAGATCGCGTGTCCGAGCAGCTGCGTGTCAGCCATCCTGCCCCCAACAAGGTCACATGGGAGGACCTGGAGGTGATCGTGGAGGTGCAGGACAAGCTGAAGAACGATGCGGAGGCTTGGGCTCTCACACTGCAGCAGGAGCTGGTTCGTAGGCTCAACTGCGTGTACTCCTGCTACGAGGCCAGGCAGATGGGGCTTGACCTGGCTGCACTAGTGTCGGCCATGAGGCGCTCGGGTTCTGCCTCCAAGACTGGGGACAGACGCAGGGACCCCAAGAAGAAGGATCAAGCACAGCATGGTGGCGACGACGCCAAGAAACCTGCGAGGGAAGCGAACAATGCCGAGCGTCAGAAACCTTCTTACAGCAAGGTGCCACCACCTGATGCTTCGAAGAAGTTCCAGTGTGACTGGTGCTTCACGCGCCTGCCCCACTCTCCAGAGCGCTGCTACACGGGGTGTCGTGAGGCCCGGGTGCCGCCCAACTTCCATAAGGACAGGCAGAACTCCAAGTGGCCGGACGAGGTCAAGAATGCCCAGATGCGTGCCTACAACATCGCACACCGCTTTGATAAGCACAAGATGGGGATCACCACCAAGGAGTGGCTTAAGCTCCCTGAGGCCAAGCAGAAGCAGCCGCTGCAACAGCAGCAGCAGCAGCAGCAGCAGCAAGTGGCTGCCAGTGCCGAGGTTAAAGAGAAACTCGCCGCAGAATTGACAGGTCTCCAGGCAGGGTCACCTCCAAAGGATGACAAGGTCGCCGATGCACAGGCCCGGTCAGAGGTCAGTGATGCGGAGACTGAGTACGACTCCCACTTCACCCAACAGGCTGAATACGAGGAGGATGAGCAAGACTGCCCTGCTGGGGGTGGGCTGGAAGGTGGTCATGGTGTTGACATCGGTCACGCACCGAGTCTCCAGGCCAGCGCCGCTGTCGCCTTGGGCAGCACTCAGCAGATGCGGGGCTTCCAGGTCAAGACGCCGGAGGAGTTCGACAGGGCCGCTCAGGTGCCTAGAGCCGTTCCTCCCAACGTACTCAGCAGGAAGTTCCACCTGTTGGCATCCAATCTTCGCAGCTCCGTGCGCGCCTGCTCGCAGATTGCTGCCATCCTGATATCCCAGAACGCCATCAACCTCCCGAAGGACATCGAGAACCTTTTGGAGCTGGAGGAGCTCATGGGCAAAGGTCCGAATGATGCAACCGAACAACCCACCGAGGTCAACGAGCATGAGCTGGAGGACACGCACGCCACAGCGACGCAAGGGGTAAGAAGGGAGGCAGATGGTGCAGGACACCGCGCGATCGAGGAGGTGCCATTGGACGAGATGCCCAACGGTGTGGTCGACAGCGCCGCCGCTCGATGTGCAGCCGCTGCCTGCGTGGACGACCTGGGGGTGGTTGACTTCAGTGACCATGGACATGTACGAGCTGGCACCATCAAGACCTTCGCCTACGACGCACTGAGGGCAAAGATGACGCAGCACCTGACCGACGAGCAGGTGTTATTGATGGCTCAGGTGCAGCCCATCTGCAAGTTGCGGAATGCTACCCTGTATGAGGGGCTGGCGTTGGTGTCATCTGGTGGTGATGAGCTTATGCTATACCGGGCGATTCTCATGGACACCGGCGCCAACTGCAACATCATCTCTATCGCTGTTGTAAGGCGGCTGGGCCTCACAATTTATGAAGCCAGCACCGGCGCCAAGGTCACCAGGTGTGACAACAGTCCCACGAAGTTCACCCATTACTGCTACGTGGACGTCATTCTGGCTGCGGGCACGCCGCACATGACGCTTCACCGGTTGTACGCCTTCGTGACCTTCGAGGCCGAGAACTCTTGGGACCTGCTGATAGGCACTGGGCCGTTGAAGAATTCCCTGATGATCGACATCAAGTTGGGAAGTTGCGTGGCCGTGTCGCACGCGCCGACGATTTTGGGCATGGATGCTCAGGTGGTTCTTCCGCTGGTCGACATGACAACACCCAAGCATCCTCACCAGCCCAGGAGGATGGACCCAGTGGTGTGTTTGCAATCGGAGATCTTTGGGCAGGAGACGGAGTGCGAATGGCTAGGGTGCCCACCCCTGAGCACGAGGGAGGAGAGGTTTGCTGCCTCTGGGATTCGGTCTGAGCACATCCATGACGGCTATGAGTCATCGGTGGGGTCACCACTGCCTTCGTCAGGGCCATCTGCTGCGCCCCCTAGACCCCGAGTCGCCACACGCGCAGAGATCGAGGCGCGGTCTCGCGTTCACACATGTTCGCTTGAAGGAGGTCGAAGGAGCCACCTGGCGTTACTGGCGCCCGCCGAGCGCTGGCAGTGTCGGAGCGCATGCTTGCACAACTTTACGCAGCACCAAACCCCTGGGTGGGTGGACGCGCGAAGTGGGTCACCGATGGCCAGGTGACTGGGGTTCGTCCGCCTCTGGACGTTCGTCTTGACCACAACTGGGCGGATCAGAGACTGTACCTGGACCGGCACCATGTTGCGCGTCTCTGCCGCATCCTTCAAGATCTTCCTGAGGACATGCCAGCCAAACCTTCCCAGGAGCATGTCTGCGTGGAGTTCGTCCGCTGCCTCGAGCAGAAGTGGGTGATGGTGGACCAGCTGATGCCCCCTAACTGGCTGTATGTGGACCAGAAGTTGGATCACGATGAGGATAAGGACCGTTGGGTGCTCAAGGGGAGCTATATGACACACGTGCCATCCCCTGCCAACAAGCAAGACGTCGTCAAGCCCAGGGAGCAAGGCAGAGCGCTCGACAGCCTCAACTCAATTCAGCGACTGCAGCACACGCTCCAGGAGTTGTTCACGTACCCCAGTGGTGAGGTCGCTGGCACCCTCATGTGGGATCTGAAGGAGCGTGTCTTCTCCCTACAGATCTGCAACCCTTGGGAAAGCTTTCCATAGGCATGGAAACGGGTGAAAACCCTATGGAAAAGCCCTATGGAAAAGGGAAAATGGATACTGGAGGTTATCTCGAAAACAAAAATTTTGAGTTTCCATCCCTATACTCACCCTTGGGAAGGTTTTCATTATTTTCCAGGGCATTCCATAGGGTGATTGTGCTTTCCATAGGGTTTTCCAAGGCATTCCATAGGGATGATTGTGGCGTCCATACCTATGGAACGTTTTCCATAGGGATGGAAGGAATCGTATGGAAAATATCGTATGGAAAACCCTATGGAAACCCAATGGAAAGTCCTGGAATATCAAGCGCTTTCCGTACCTATGTCATCCCTATAGCCTTCCTATGGAAAGCCGTATGGAAAACCCTGTGGAAAAACACACGGATCTGTTCCATCCCTATGATAACCCTATGCTGGCCCTATGGAACCTAATAGGTCATACCTATGGAAATCTTTTCCCCAGGCATGGTACCCCTTGGGAAACTTGTTTCCATACGGACGGTGTACCTATGGAAGCGAATTCCATAGGCGTAGTATCCCTTGGGAAGCAATCTTCCATACGGTCGATATACCTATGGAACGTTTTCCACAGGTATGGTATCCCCTGGGAAAGATCTTTCCATACGGACATTATGCGTACGGAAGACGGGCCCATACACTTAGCGTCCCTTGGGAAATAGGTTTCCATACGGCCGACATACTTATGGAAAGGTTTTCCACTGGGTGGCTCACCTTTGGGAAAGATTGTTCCATAGGATGGCTATACCTATGGAAACACAATTCCATACGTGCTGTATACTTATGGAAAGGTATTCCATACGGATATTATACGTATGATTCCGTTAACAGCATCAGGAGTATACCTATGGAAACGCTTTCCGTAGGGTGACCCGCCCTATGGAATTCATATTCCATACGGTTATTATACTTATGGAGAGCATTTTCCGCAGGTGTACTATACCTACGGAAAGCTTTTTCCCCAGGGATACCATGCGTATGAAAACCGTATATTACTGGAATATCCCGGTTCAAGATATCAGACAGTCAGTGAACCAATATAGATAAACTCATATAAGAAATAAACCCTAAGCTAGATATACCCGGAACGGTCACGGAGTCGGAACGGTCTCGAGTCTAGCTACCTGTGACACTCGGTGTGTCACAGCACAGGCTTACGGATCAGTCACGGTCCAGTGTTGGCTACCTAGGAATCTGTCATAGGGGCCTGCACCGGGACTCCCGGTCAGGGCTGCCTATACAGATTTCAGCACACCACCCCAGCACTGTGGGTGGTGACTGACAGGTAAGTCAGAGAAGTCAAGATAAGTTAGGGTAGGAGCTAGGGTGACAAACCTAACTGCTAATCCAACTGTGCTATTCTGATACACAAATTGAAACCCTCTAGCTAGCACAAGTGCAGAAACCTACGGGTAAGGAGCTCCCGCTAAACAACTGAAAGGCACTGTGTAAGCAAACCAGATTGAAGATTGTAGACGTCAAAGCAAAGCATAAAGCAAATTGAAGACCATGTTGAGGTCAAAGCACATCTCAGCACACCACCAGAGTGGTGTACTGCCAGAGCCAGAAGTAAAACTACTCGGGGTCAAAGTTCAGAGGAGCACCGTCACCACAATGCCCACCGTGGCCGATTGCAGTACTGCACTCCAGTGGGTCAGGCGGCCGGTGAGCCACCGTCGCGGCACCCAGGGAGTGCAGCACCGCATCCAGAGTGACGGGGTCCAGCTCCGCGATACCAGAGTAGATACATAAATCACCCCTGCACAGCACAGGCTGCGGTGCAGCCCGACCCGATACCTGCACAAGGTCGACCTCATTGGCCGCCGTGTAGGCGGCAGCTCCCACTCCCATGACAGAAATCAAGAGAAGGAAGGAAAGAAGGAAGGGCATCCCCCACAAACCCGGCTGAGCGGGGAAGCCCCATGGCGGCTTGCCGCAACCGTAGGTGCGGTGAGCACCGTCACCCCAATCCCCCAGAGCACCACCAGAGTGAGGTGCCTGGGCTGCAGGCTCCGACGCATGATTTGCCGAAATGGCAGGAGCCCGCGGCTTCAGCCGGAAGCTACCGTCAGCGAAGTCTTCGTAATCGTCCGTGTCGTAGCCAGTCAGATCGACCGGCACAACCGCGGCGTGGTTGACATTTTCCACAGCGCCCTTGAACTCACCGTCCGTGCCCGCCGTAGTGGTCACCCGTGTCGATTGAAGGGACACGGGTTCGCTGTAGCCGTAGAGCTTCAGGAGCTCCTCCTCGTCCGCCAAGACAGGCATAGCAGGGGCCGGCACGGCGGATGCCGATGCCGCCGCACCACCTGCCGGAACCTGCTCCTCCGGTGTGTCACCTGCCTCGGCAGAGTCACACACCAGAGCCGAAGCCTGCGTGTCAACACCCCCAGACGGCAGGAAGGAGGCGTGAGTGTAGTGTACCTTAGGCTCAACGGCCGCGTTGACCTCCGCCGCGAGGTCGTCCAGCCGTCGGAGGATGTCCTCACCGGGCGTCCCCGTCACCGGTGGCTCCGCGTCCACGGAGAAGCCGTAGGCGGACACGTCAATGCCCCCCACAACGCCCCCGCAAAGCACCGCTGGCGGGCCGTACACCGTCGCCGCACGGGCAAAGGCGTCCGCCCCCTCATCCGCTGCTTCCTGGAACACGGCACACATGGCGAGGGCGTGCACGCCCTCCGCATCCTCGTCGTCGATGGGAATGCAGAAAGCCGCGGCCGTGCCAGGGGAATGTTGGCGACCGCCAAGAGGGCAGTCGCGGTAGAAATGATAGAGCTCCTTACCGGACTTTTTGCAGCGAACACAGAGCGGTTTCGCCCGCTGTTCGTCGCGATCGAAGCCCACGGCGGGTGGGTTGTTCACACCCATGCGAAAGCCCCGCTGGGGCTGCCCCTGCCGCTGCGGCTGGCGTCCCTGCGGCGGTCGCTGCCCGTGCTGCCGCTGCGGCGGATCCCGCTGCCGCTGCACCACCGGCTGAGCCGCCCCGCACTGCCGCTGCACCAGCTCAGTCAACTCCTGGATCTTGCCGAGGAGCACCTGGTGCTCGTCGCTGGAGAGTAAAGCAGACGCGCCACCAGAAGAGGGGCTGGTCAAGGCAGCCTTCCCGGCCTCCGTCGCCGCCCATGCCTGGTAAATCTCAACCACCAGAGAGCGAAGGTCACTGAGGGAAACCGTCGCAAGATCGGCCACCATGGGATAGCGCACCTTAACCGCGGCGTAGAACACCGGGTCAAGCCGGGTGTACAGGCTGAGCTTCCTGGTGGCTTCGGTGGGCGTCCAGTCAGCTGCCTTGTTGTCCCGCACCAAACGCTGCTCTCGAGCCAGAACGGGCTGCGGGTCAACGTTGGCGGGATAGTTGAGAGCCGCATGCTCCTGCTGGAAAGACTCCCGTAACGCCATCGGAACGCAGCGCTTGATGACGTCCACCAGAGCACGCCGTCCATCTCGGTCAGCAGATGCGTCCGTACCCGTAAGCCAAACGTGGGCGTTGCTGTGCTTTTCGATGACCAGCTGGAGCACGTCGTAGAGCAAGCCGTTGACTTTGCTCACCACCAGAGCCATAGGCTCGTCCAGATCGAACGAGGCCAGCTCCAGCCCAGCGGACGCGAACTCCGTACGAAGCTGCACCACCATGTCGGAGAGCAGGTTCGCGTCAGTCGTGCCGCTGAAATAATGCTTCTTGTCCCCAAGGATATCCTCGCGGATACCCTTGGCCCAAGACCGATGCAGCCGCTGCTTGTAGATCTCGTCAACGAGCTTGGACTGCTCCTGCAAATACTTCCTGGTGGCAACGTCGGCGTCCTCGTTGGAAGTAGGTGCGGGATACGCAAAAGTCGGGGTTTTGACCGTCGGCGTGTTGCGCACCGCGTCGGTCAGCCTCAAGGAGGCATCGATGTCGGAGTCCCTCATAAGGGACTTTTTGGATCTTGTAGAAACCATCACGTAGAGAGCCTGATGGGAGGTGGTACGCTGGGGCGCGTAAGGGTAGCGGCGTGGGGAGAATGTGAGTACACAGCCATGCGAAGAGCGGTAAAACCATGGCAGCGAGGGGCACTGGAAGACGAAGTCGAGGTCGAAGGTGCTGCAGTCACCAGCCCAATGAACGGTAGATTGCTGGATCAAGGCAAAGAGAAAACCGTACAAGGACATTGCGCCGACAAAGTCCGATCCAGGTCGAACCCCCATAGCTGTTGATCAAATACTCAAAAGCTGCTCATCCCAAACTTCCCACGCGCACCCAAACGCGCCGGTGCGCACCACCTACCAAAGCGGCTGTTTTAGCCAATCATGGCCAAAAGCAATGTGGAATATAGCGTGGATGGGGCCACGACCTACTGGAATATCCCGGTTCAAGATATCAGACAGTCAGTGAACCAATATAGATAAACTCTATAAGAAATAAACCCTAAGCTAGATATACCCGGAACGGTCACGGAGTCGGAACGGTCTCGAGTCTAGCTACCTGTGACACTCGGTGTGTCACAGCACAGGCTTACGGATCAGTCACGGTCCAGTGTTGGCTACCTAGGAATCTGTCATAGGGGCCTGCACCGGGACTCCCGGTCAGGGCTGCCTATACAGATTTCAGCATATATTACAGGTATGGAAAACATCTTTCCCTACGTATGTTATCCGTATGGAAACTATTTACTATAGGCATAGTATAGGTATGGAACCAGTAAATATATATGGTTTCCATAGGCACGATATAGGGATAATATCGGGATGCTATACGTATGGAACTTAATTAATATTTACTTTCCATAGGCACAGTAGTGGGGCAGTATAGGGATACTGTACGTGTAGCACTGACTGTGTAGCATACATATTGCACATTAGCAACATGCAGTGTGTTCACTATGTTTCCACTGTGCGAGATAAACAAAATACTCGAGCATCTTTACTACGATTAACATGTATCTGGCTAGGCAGAAAGGAATACGAATGGGACTATCAAATTTTATCATACCAACGAATACACAAAATAATGTTCTACTCGTGCACTTTCTATTTACAATACGCAAAATAATGTTCTTCTCGTGCTCTTTCTATTTACAAGATGCCAACCTAAACGTTGACGTTGTACTCGAGGCCGTCGATTTTCTCCATCTCGCTTCGCTCCAAAACAACCGATCTAAAATGGAAAGTAAAGAGCCAACACTTAGTAAAAAAGCGGAAACGCACAAAAGAATATTCTATTGAAAACATAAAGGACTTATCAACCTAGAATGTTTGAAGGGATGCTTGAAGTTGACGTTGTACTCGAGGCGGTCGATTTCCTCCATTTCGCCCTCCTCGAAAACAGCCAATCTGAAAAGGAAAGTAAAGAGCCAACACTTAGTAAAAAGCGGAAACGCACAAAATAAACCGTTATTGAAAACATAATTAACAACCGAGCAACCTCAAATAAATGCGAATATGAACGCGAGATGAAAACCTAATATGACTTCGCCACGCGAACGTTTTCAGCGGATCTGAAAAACGAAACCAACCAACTAACGTTTAGTAAAGAAGAAAGAAAATAGCAGTCGTCAACGAAAGAAGCAAAGGAAAGTAAAAGGGGGATGTGGAGTGAGTTGGATTTGAACCAACTATTTCGAGTGCAAAGGACTCGCGGGAATTTCCCGTTCACTCCTAGTCAAAGTTTCACGCATGCCAAGTATGAGCGCGCGAAGCACACACAAAATAATACACACGCATAACCAAAACATGCACTGCAAACCAGTGCCATATTGCAACCTGTGAGAATTAAAAATATCACAGCACGCAACTCACTGGCGAGGCTGCTGCAACATTGCTGACGGCGAACTGTGAAGAGTGCAAAAACGTGAGTTTGAACTTGACCGTTCAGAAAAATCGAAGTGCTCAAAAACTTTGCCGTTCAGAAGTCACATCGGATCGACTCGTCATGCGAGCACGATCGACGATGACGACGATGATGACGATGCGATGTCTCAGACTCTCAGTGACATTGCATCGGAGATAATCGACTTATAAAATTTAAAGTGGGATTAAATGTAATCAACCCTTCGTAATGGTCTAGAGGTGGCCGTCGTTCTCAGTCTCAATCGAACCTATGAGATCCCGATTTTTTTTGAAGTTCCAGAAATAAAATCTCGACTAGCCAAAATTGCGCATACAGGCCGCAATTTTGTTTTTTTGCCCCCCTCGTCAGTGAACAAATGGTTTGTTTTCTTGGGGGTGATCGAACAGGCTCATTTTATTTGGGGGGTTTTTGGCGGCGGTAGGGGGTCTTCCATAGGGGTTTCCATAGGGATAGGCTCTGGATTTCCCATAGGGCACACCACTTTTTCCACAGGCTCCGGATTTTCCATATGGTACATTGGTGATGTTTTTTAACCTGTTTCCAGGCCATTCCACAGGTATGGACGCCACTATCATAGGGATGATCTCTGTGGCATTCCTTAACAGTGTAATTCTGCATTTTCCATAGGCATTTTCCAAGTGCGAGCGTAGGGCTGTTATAGGGTCCAAAAAAATCCTGTTTTAACCTGCCCTATTTTTCATTTTTTTGATTCCATCCCTATAAATTACCTATGGAATCCCGGAAATGGGGTGAGCCAACCTATGATCCCCCTGTGGAAACGATTTCCATTGGGGCCTGTGGAAAATTTTCCAGAGCCATTCCATACGATTTTCAGATAGGGGATTTAAAAGTGCCCTATGGAAAGGTTTTTGCCCTATGGAAAGCCAATGGAAATGCGTTCCCATAGGTTTTACATAGGATTTTTCCATCCCTGTGTAATTATTTCCAGCCCTACGGACGCCACTATTACAGGGTTAACACCTCGACCGTTCATAGAATATCAACCCAATATCCCTATGGAAAATTCAAGTTATTTTCCCATAGGTTGTATAGGGTGGGCATCCCTATGGAACCAGAATACAGCATTCCTAACGTATGTCCACCCTATGTCCACCCTATGTCCACCCTACGTTCATGGTATGGAAGGTATTGAACACCTTCCATAGGGATGTCATTGGGCGGACCGCCCTATGGAACACATCGTATTGTTTCCATGCCTATGCCCACCCTACGCCCACCCTATGACCACCTCATGATCACCCTATGCCTAGCAAATGAAAAGTTAAAAAGGAAGCAACGGTTCCAAGTAGTCATGCGTGCTGGTATGGATGGTGTGTTGTGGGCCAGTATTAAACAACCACGGGGTCGACATGCCACCATGTCCTTGCACCGTGTGCCGACTACAAGTTGAAAAACCTCTTCGAACGATACAACGACATACGAAGCTATACAAGAGATGGCAAGGAGCGGTATACATGGGGGAAAGTAGTAGTGAAGACGATACTTCAAGTGATGACGGGGGTGACCGTAATGGTGGTGATGGTGGTTCCCTTGGAGGTGATGATGACATGGAAGATGCCAATGCAGAAGCGGACGAAATTCTCCAGGATCATTTGAGAAAGCTGGAAGAACATTGTGCCCGTCTCCTAAGTCCTGCTGCCAACGATGAGGATATGGATAACCAAGAGGTACCCCTCTTTCTGTATTTCCCAAGGGTGGGCGTACGTATGCCAACAGGTGGGCATAGGTTGGGAAATCGTTGAACGTTTCCATAGGGTGGGAACAGGCATTCCCAGAGGCGGGTATAGGTAGAGCGCTGGGTAAGTATGCCTATGGAAAGCATTGGACGTTTCCAGTGGGTGGGCATAGGGCGGGCATTGGGCGGGCATAGGTTGGGAAAACATGGAATGTTTCCATAGGGTGGGCCTGAGCATTCCCAAGGGCGGGTATAGGTGGTTCACTGGGTAGGCATGCCTATGGAAAGCATTGGATGTTTCCATAGGGTCGGCATAGGGTGGGCATAGGACGGGCATAGGGTGGACATGCGGAGGGAAATGCCTTTTTTTATTTTGCAGTTCCTGTAAAGTTGGGGATGCCTCTCGTGATTTCACAGGTCGTTGATCACGTCTATGCCGAGAAGGTTTCAACAATGCATCGTCTTGTCATTGATCTGCTGGAAACGAAATCCGAGCACAATGCTACCCAATCCATGTTTGATCAAATCTTCAATCTCATGCGGCAAACGGTGATTGGCAACGTTGACATCATCGGCAATCAGAGACGGAAATGGTTTCCCGACCTCCTTCAAACAAGCTTTGTCTATGTGGAAGGATTTTGCCCTGCCGTACCATACCGCCGACGTTTGCAGGAATGAATGCATGATCTTCACTCCGGGCCGGCATGACGACCTTACCCAGTGCCTCCATTGCCACAAACTTCGGTGTCACCCCAGCTCTCGACGTAACGGACGGCTTATTCCGGGAAAGCCGTACAAGGTATTTAGGTTTTGGCGCTTGGACGAACTCCTGCCGATGCTATATTTGATACCAGAGATGGCCGAGCTCTTGGTATCATGGAAGATAACTACACCCGCGGAGAACGACGATCTGCCGGTTGTGACTACGTTTCACATGAACGGTATGTATACCTAGACTCACCCTATGTTCACCCTACGTCCGCCCTATGCTATCCCTGTGATCACCATAGGGAATGGGAATCTCAAAGTTTCCCGCCCTATGCCCACCTTATGCCCACCCTATGTTTACCCTATGCCTTTACTATGTATCGGTTCCGTACGTATACCGTGCCTATGGAAAGCTTCTTCCATAGGGAGAACATAGGTATGGAAACGTTTGGCTGCACTGTACGTTTGTTTATGTGTTATGTATGTCGCAGGTCAGATGCTAGAAAAACAGCTGATGCTAGTCCGTGGCATATATGCTTCAATATCTAATGAGAAGGTTGCACCATACACTGGGCCACAAAAGCGACGAGTGGAGGTGATTGGCAAGCAAACACCGATAACCTTGGATGAAGGTACGCAGTGCCTTAGATGCCTTTGCAGTAGATGTCCGCCCTGTGCCCACCCAATGGAAATCTTTCCCGCCATATGCCCGCCCTATGCCCACCCTTGGAGCTGAAAAGAAATATTCCATCCCTGTGCTCACCCTATGCCTCCCCTATGCCCACCCTTTGAAATTCGTAACCATCTTATGCCCACCCATTGATCACCCACAGGTGACATAAAAGGTATACGGAAGTATATGCGCACGAATTGCCCATGGGCCCAGCTCCTGCAAAACGACTTTGACACCAAACTCGCTGAATGGAAGCGATTGAGTTTGAGAGAACGGCGGATCATGCCACGACCCGTCATCCAAGATCTGGAGACATGGCGGTTGAACCGGTTGACGAGGGAATGTCGTCCTTTGAGTACCAAGGAGCGTTGTTATGTCTACATGGACGGTGTGATGAAGAGTCAGCACGTGAAAGTCGGACGAGACACTTTTCGTACGCGATCCGCCGACCGCCACCTCACCACCTGTCAACGATACATAAAGGCAATCTTTGATACCCCAGTAAATGGATTGAATGCCCATGAAGACAGGTCGTTCATCCGATGCCCACCCTATGTTCGCCCTATATTGGCCCTATGCCTACCCTGTGTTCGCCCTACAACATCCCTATACCGTAACATATATCATAGATCATGCGTATGCTCACCCTGTGCCCACCCTATGACCACCCTACACCCTCCCTATGATTACGAGTTAAGCTTTCCCACTCTGTGTCCGCCCTATAGCCGCCCTATGTCCACCCTGTGCCCACCCTATGCTCACCCTTTGGAAAGTATGTGTTGCAGGTACGGCGAGCTTCTGAAAATTTATAGCATCCCGGTTGGCAGGAAACAATTGGTTTTCCTCAAAGTAAGATGGTTTCCATTGAAGGCAGCATTTCAAGATACCGTGGCGAACAATATGATGTTGAGGTCGGACTTGCCATGGGACCTTTCCGAGGTTTTCATCCAAGCATTTGAGATTGAGTGCTTGGTGTGCATTGTACCCATTCCATGGAACTTTGACCGGTTCATCACGACCAAGAGAATTCCAGCTGGACGACCCGATGCAAATAGGTTGGTATATTATCTCGGCGAGCACAAACTCGGTTTCAATGATCCACCATGGAGATATGATAAAGACAAGATGATGCTCATATTAGATAGGCATGTAGATTTTGTGGGCGACTTACATGACGAATAACTTGTTCATTTCATAGATGGAATTATTCTGTATATTAATATGTATATATGTAGTAAAAGCCCTATGGAAAGCCTGGATATATCATGAATCATCACCCTATGCTCACCCTATGAAACCTGAATGGTTATACCTATGGAAACCCTTTCACAGGTACGGTATCCCTTGGGAAACATGTTTCCATACGGATGGTATACCTACGGAAGACCTTTCCACTGGGTGGCTCACCCCTGGGAAAGCTCATTCCATAGGCTGGCTATACCTATGGAACTCGGTTCCATACGTACGGTATACGTGTGGAAACGTATTCCATATGGATACTATAGGTATCGACTTTGCCACCTGTATCAGGAGTATACCTACGGCATGGTGCACCCTGTGTTATCCCTATAGCTAACCCTATGGAAACCCCTATGGAATTACGTCTTTATTGACCGAGAATACGCAGAATGAATTGTATATTTCCATAGGTATACTATCCCTATGGGGACCCTATGGAAAGCCCTATGGAATTACGTTGATATTCCCGAGAATACGCAGAGTGAATTATACGTTTCCATAGGCCTACCGTACCTATGGCATCCCTATGGAAGGCCCTATGGAATTACGACTTTATTCCCGAGAATACGCAGGGCGAATTGTACATTTCCATTGGTGTACTATCGTAATGCCCGCCCTATGGAAAACCTTGTGGAAAACTCATAGTATACGCTAAGTTTCCATAGGTGCGCTATCCGTACGCCCGCCCTACGCCCGCCCTTGGACATGCCTATGGAAAGCGTACGGGAAAGTTATATTTTCCATAGGGCTTTCCATCGGCCCCCTATGCCTATAGCCGCCCTATGGAAGGGTTTACATTTTCCATAGGGTTTTCCATAGTCCTGGTTATGCCTATAGTCATCCTATGGAAATGTTTACTTTTCCATAGGGTGATTATACGGCCTTCCATGCCTATGGAACGTCCTTTTCCATAGGCATACAGCCCTATAGAAACCCTATGGAAACTCCAAAAGGGGGTATCCCTATGGAAATACCCTATGGAAAACTTTCCAAGCCTTTGGAAAATATTTCCTGATTTTCCCGAGCGTTCCCAAGGGCGGGCATAGGGTGGGCACAGGGATGACATGCCTATGGAAAGCTTTCCCAAGGGTTGCAGATCTGTAGGGTCTGTGTACAACCGAGCGCAGCCACGCAGCACCTCGAGCTGATGCGCTGCACGCTGGATCATGCACGCGTGTACAACAGTGAGGAGTTGCTGAACGAGCTTCAGCTCCCTCATTGGTACGAGAGCGCTGGTGTCTGGACGTACCAGCTGCTCAGGTACCTTCGCCCGGTGGACATAGAGTCCCTCTCGATTGGCATCCTCCAACAGTACAATCTATATGGCAACGTAGCGCCACCTCTGGAGCTCATCTCTCTGGGTTCGAGCACCAAGTACTACCCGGTGGGGGATGGTCTTGGGGGAACTGGTAGGGTGTTCTCCCAGAATGCCGCTGCTCAGGAGTACGTGCGCCTGGGGGAGATGAGGAAAATGCTCAAGGCAGCCAACACCAGGCAGCAGGGCCGTGATGCACTCGATGCGGATGCGGAGCGTAGGCCGCCACCGCCCAACAACATGGTCAACTTCAGGCTCACGAAGCGAGCCCCTGCGCAGCCACCTGCTCCTGCCGCAGGAGCAGGACCATCCCGGGCTGTCGCAGGGCCATCTCGAGCCAGGTCCAGCAGCCACTCGCCACCTCGCTCGTCGCAGATTGCACGACCGTCTCAAGCTGTCGCGGGGCCGTCTCGGGCCAGGTCCAGTGACCATTCGCCACCGCGCTTAGCGCACATCGCGTACTGCCGTACTCCGTCGCCTTCGTCCAGCAGCCATGGGACCGAGGACTTGGTGTCGTCAGATCCTGACAGCAGCCCTCCTCGCGGGAGGTCGCCCTCTGCATCGCCTGCCTGGACCAATATTGGCTCGTGGGCGGACTCAATCCGTGTCCCGCGTGATGCCCCATCAATTTCTTCGGGGGGCCCACCTCCTACGCCTCCGAGTCCGCCGCGGGCAGGTCGCCTGCCTCGGGCCCCTGGGAGGGTGCCTCCATCTCCGGCAGAGTCAGATTGGGACGCTACACGAATGGCTACCGCATCCGTTAGTTCAGTGTGCCAATTTCTGTCCGTGGAGGAGGTGAAAGCCTTGAAGGATCGCCGCAACCTCACTGTCTTTATGATACGGTTTGGCATAACGTTCTATGATCGGTGCAGAAGCCAGCGCGTCATGTACCAGCTTGGCGTGTGCAACAAGGAGCGGGGTCTCAGGCTACGGAAACATCCGGGCATCACCAGCAAAGTTGAGAAGAAGCATAACAAGACCATCGCGTGCGGGAACAATGGCTGGCGTCTCCCTCTTGGGGGACAGACTAAGTCTTCCGGCCTCCTGGAGGCCATGATTTCAGCCTGGGCTGATTTGTCGCACCGTGACTCAGGGCACAGGTTGCCGGGGGGTCATGCGAGGAACGTCGCGTGCTCGCTGTGTCGCTACGTGGAGATTGGGGCGGCACACGTGCTGCGCTGCATGGCGCACCCAAATGCCACACCCGTGTACTACATCTTCCTGGAGGACGAGCGGTGTCTTCCTTGGCACGCTGAGTTCACGAATGAGTATTTCGAGCAGGACGACCGGAAGTTCACGTGCTTGCAATGGGGAACCAGGGAATCGGCCGCGCCGTGGTTGATGCCAGCCCTGGGGGCCTTGGAGGCGCTGCGTCTTCCGCCGCCGCCGCCGCCGCCACCGCCCGCCCGTCAGGCTCACGTGGCCGAGAGACCCGAACACATGGATACGGCCTTGCGAAGGAATGTGCACGAGGTTCGAGACCCCCCTGCACGTCATCAGCCGGGCGCGGGCGGTGCTGCGCGCTCGTCTGCCCCTTCTGTCAATCGCCATGGGGCTGCTACCCATGTCGTTCATGCACCAAGAGCGTCCAGGATGCCAGCCGATCTCACATCGCGGTGTCCTCCTTCTCCAGCTGCTTCGATATGCAGCGCAGAGACGCAGGCGTTCGAACGCCATACGGACGAACAGCGTGAGGCGCAGAGACAGACGCATTTTCAGCAGGGCTCCCCGGGCGCAGCGGGCGGGTGGCCCTGGTGAACGACCAACGCTGTGGCCGTGGGCCGCCTGCACGGGCGGTCCACTTGAGGCCAGGTGTCCTGCGAGCGTGTATCTCGTTTGCAGGCAGTGCAGTGGTTTGGTGGTGGCTGGGACGCGGTCCCGTTCCCATGGTCGCCGTATGGGCAATGTGGGAGGCAGTAGCTTGGCACTTGTCGCGGTGCCCCTTTCAAGTTTGGTGGAGGCAATTCGTGGCCTCATTTTTGCGCCAGCTGCCCGTATGGTGGTCGACTGCTCGACGTTACCCCCTTCGTGCATCTTACGACGTCTGGGTCTTATGGGCTCTCGCCTACGTTTGGTACGTTGGGATCCTTATCGCGCGCGCCGCAGGCATCTATGCTGGCGTGCACCGTGTGCGTGCGGGGGATTGGATGGTGATGCCACTTCGGGTGGTGGTCGTTTCCTTGGCGTGCTGGTCACGGTGTGCAATCGCCCTCCTCTTCGTGGTCCTCGCCTGGCTTTGGGTTTGTGCCGACATTTACGCTGAGGACGTGGCGTGCCACGGCTCCTGTCGCGTGCGCTGCCCGCTGGACGCCGGTCACGTTCAGCATGGCCGTGGATGGACTGTTCCGACCCTGCGCTTGTCCCAAGTCTTCTTGTTGGGCCGCGTGCGCCTGCCCGCTTTGCCCGCCAGATTGGACAAGCCTCGCTTCGCGGCGCGCTGGACACAGCTCCGACGCAATCTCCGCCTTCACCGCGTCGCACAAGCCGCCTACATGGCGCTTGTCCTTGCAGTCGTGGTCTTCACCGCTGCTGGTGGGAGTACTCGCTTGGCGCACGGGGGGGTGGAGAATCATGGCGTGCTTCTTCGCTTCGAACTCGCCGGTAGCCGCAGCGCATTTCAATCGAATTTTGCGATTTTTTCTGCTTTTGTGCGGAATCTTGTGGGTCGCTGGCAAGATGACCGAGTGTGCGCCTACGTATGATGTCACGTCACCCACACGCAGCGCCTGGGGTTCGTCCCCCTGCACTTCTTGGGAGGCTCAGCAATCCTCAAGGCAATGGGAGCCGGGCTGGGTGGCCAATGTCGCGGAGCAGGATGAGGTCTTGCCGTACACCGTGCTGGACGAGCTTCAACCTCTGGGTGACACGATAGTAACCAAGGACGAGGCAGCGTGGCTCGACACTGAGCTCAATGCCACGTTTGGAGGACATCCTGACTTCAAGGAGGAGCACTGGGAGGAAATGCGGAATGTTCTTCGCAGGTGCAAGACCACCTTTGTCAACAGTCCTCACGATCTGACAGGCTACAAGGGCAAGGCGGAGCACAACACGTTCTCCATTCCTTTCGTAGACGAATCCAAGGCCGCCTACCAGAGACCCAGGAAGTACAGTCCGGGCGAGCAGGAAATCATCGATATTCATTGCAAGGAACTTTTGGAGTATGGCTTTATAGAGCCAGCAGCCAAGCATTGCAGGCATGCGAGCAACGTGGTCGTAGCTGGCAAGAAAGATCACGAGACTGGCCTGTGGACCCAGACGAGGTTCTGCGTGGACCTCAGGGGTGTCAATCGGCACTCCCTCAAAGACAATACGCTGCCGCACCGACCAGAGGAGCTCTACCAGAAGGTGGCGAAGGCTAAGTTCAAGACCACGCTGGATGCCACCAAAGCTTTCCACCAGATTCCCATGGCCACGGAAGAGGACAGGAGCAAGACGGCGTTTTGGTGGAAGAATCAGTTGTACCAATACACCTCGATGCCTTTTGGTGCAGCTGGAGCTACTTCTGCGTTCGTAAGAATCATGGACTACGAATTACGGCACTTGCAGCATTGCACGGTGGCGTACGTCGATGACGTAGTGGTCTACACGGATTCCACGCCTGAGCAGCATTTGAAGGACGTTGAGGACGTACTTCGCACCTTGGGGGACGCTGGCATCCGTTTGCATGCAGGCAAGAGTACCTTTGGTGCAGCCACGGTGGACTTTCTGGGCTATCGCATTGGTCACAACTCCATTGGCGCGCAAGAAGCCAAATGCAAGGCCATCCAGGAGCTTCCAAGCCCTCAGGACAAGACTGGGCTCCGCTCGATCTTGGGCATGATGAACTACTATAAGGGCTTGGTGGGTGAGCCAGGGGGGCCAAACTACTCTGAGATGGCCCGCCCTCTCAATGACCTGCTCAAAAAGGAGGTCACTGACATCAAGGCAGCCTGGGGGAAGGAGCAAGACCGAGCACTTCAAGAACTTAAGGATGCTCTCTGTTCTGGGAGGTGCCTGAGGCCTATCGATTATGACAGACCCCTCATATTGTACACCGATTGGAGCACCTATGGCATTGGCGCAGTGCTGGGCCAGAAGGACGATGATGGGAAGGAGTACATTTGTATGGCAATCAGCCGATCCCTGAGTAAAACGGAGAGACAGTACGCCAGCTTCAAAGGGGAGATGCTCGCAGTGGTATGGGCAGTGCGCACACTGAGGCAGTACTTGCATGGAGTCCACTTCACTTTGGTGACCGACCACTCACCGCTCACCACCCTGATGGAGAAGGCCGATCTCCAAGGGCAACACCTACGCTGGGCAATCAGTTTGCAGGAGTTCGACTTCACTGTGAAGTATCGTCCAGGCGCCAAGAACAGCAACGCTGACGTGCCGTCTCGCTACCCACTGCCGTCCACGACGGATGAGACTGGAGCGAGGCATGAGAGGGAGAAGGTGACGGCGTTACACGCAGGCGTGGGGGAAGTTCACACGAAGGACTTCGGTGACCACTTGTGCTTTATGTTGGCTGGGGATACCTTCCCAGGGGAAGAGGCCACGCCAGAGGTGCAGGTTGCCAACTACTGCAGGATGGCTGCCATGGAGCAGCTGGGCACAGGACCAGTGCATCGTTTGTTCGACTTGCACTACCACGAGGAATTAGAATGCAATCATGGGGACATGTTCGACACTGACTTACCTGAGCTGGTGACCGACTCTGGAAGGCTAGCCAGAGCAGCTTGGAAGGCGTTGAGCCTGGTCAGGCCGACGCGAGGTACGCACGGCGAGGGAAGCCCTGCTGTGTACAGCAATGAGTACTTTGAAGGTGAGCGCATCCTGAAGCCCGAGAAGGTGGACACCAGGGTGCTGGGCAGTCGGTTCTTCTCGCAAGCTCGGCAGGAAGGCGTGGTGTGCTACGAGCCATGTGGAGGCCTATGTGCTGGGCTAGAAATGTTGCTCCGCAGTGGGATGAAGGTGGATCGCTACCTGTATCAGGACATATCCCCGAGCAGTCGGACAGTTGCCAGAGCCAGGTGCACGGCATTGCTAAGACGATACCCTGACCTCATCTCGCCCCGTGCAATAGAGTTTGGGGCTCTACCCCAAGATCTGCGCGAGACCACCAGTGCCGACTTCATACGAGCAGGAGCTCTTCAAGGACGCCAGTGGGTCATGGTATGTGGGTTCCCATGTCAGGATCTCTCCCCTGCTGGAACACTCACAGGCCTGGATGGCAGGCACAGCAAATTATTTTATGAAGTGGTCAGGCTTCTGTCCACACTCCAGCAGCTGCAGCGGCAGAGGCCTCCAGGCTATATCCTGGAAAATGTTTCTCCGTTGTCACACAGACCTGGAACCAAGATCAGGGACGAGGTGTTCCCATACATTGCCAGCGTCATTGGTCGACCAGTGTCCTTTGATGCAGCACAAGCAGGCGCTTACGCACATCGATTGCGAGCGTATTGGAGCAACTTGTTCCAGAGCCACCAGTTTCGCTCCGTCATGAGCAAGGTGGTGAGACCAGAAGGACGAATCGTATCGTCAATCATAATTATGCAAGGGCTGGCATCCCAGGCCAGTGATAAGGACAGACCGCGCGCCTCACTACGTGGTGAACGTGGTGGGAGAACCATTGAGGGCACTACCCACCATCATGGCGACGCAAGGGTCAAGAGCGTTCAGAAGAGCGAGGATGGGCACCGTGGTGCGCAACCAGGACGATGAAGACGCCGAGGAAGAATCTCGAGAAGTGAACCTCGAAGAGAAGGCGCGAGCCATGGGCTACAGCGCAAGTGAGCTACGCATGGCCGATGGCCTGAACGACGTAGAATTGGCAAGCATTCTGGGCCTGGCCATGGATCGCAGGGCAATGGAGCTGCTGATGGCGGTCGCAGAAGCAAGCAGGAAGGGGCTCCCTCACAGCAAGGAATCCCCAGAGGCGGAGAATTCCCCAGGACAGCCCATCGCTGTAGACAACAACTGGGCAGACCACGAGAGGTCGGACCTTCAGCAGAGGCAAGCTTTGCTGGCGGAATGGGTTGAGAATTCGAACGCATACACCCAGCAGGTGGCGAAGACTATGACCCATCGCGACTGGGAGGAGAAGCTGCGGATAATGTGCTCGCAAGGGCAGAAAGGCGCAGAAGGAATTGGAGCCCAGCGACAGAAGGCTGGAACCAAGAAGAAGAAGAAGAACGAGTGGCAGCTCTACACCATGGCGCAGTATCGTCAGAGGCATGAGAACCACTTCGTGAAGGAGGGCGCAACCCCAGCAGCGCGCGTGGATGTGCCTGCCTGGAGTCCGCCTGCCAAAGAGTCAGAGATGAGGCTCCCCAGGTTGGCGTGCACCACCAGATTCGAGGACCTGATGGCCAGCGTGGCTGAGCAGCAGTCAGACCGTGACAAGCATCGAGACGTACACGATGATGCATGGTGCCTTAGATGGTTGAAGTCCAATGGTAGAGTGAGGTTGCCAGAAGAGGAAGTTCGTCGAGTAAGGAGGCGAGCAGCACGACATCGATGGGACGAGGCCACGGACGAGATCTACATGGTCACCATGTCGGGCAAGGAGGTGAGGATACCTAAGCCTGCTGACCGTCTCGCGTTGGTAAAGGAATAGTTACCACTCCAGAACTGGACATTGGGGCATAAGACGTACGCAGCATCTTTTGTGGCAGCGCCATTGGTGGGCCGATCTGAAGAAAGACGTGGAGACTGTGGTCACCCAGTGTGAGACCTGTCAGCGTGTGAATACTCATTATGCGAGAGAGGAGGCATGTTTATCCCCCCTTGAGATCGTGTCGTTCATGTATCGCTGGTCGCTGGATTTGGCATGGCCTTCGAGGAGAGAGACCAAGTCTGGCAACAACCGAGTGCTCATCATGACCGAGCACTATACCAGGTTCATAATCTGCGTGCCCATTCCTGACAAGGAGGCGAGCACCATCGCAGCGGCATTTCGCAGTCATGTACTGGCTGTGTTTGGTGCGCCGGCAGAATGCTTGGTGGATGGAGGAAAGGAGTTTGAAGGCGAGTTCAAGCAGCTGTGCAGAGACTGCCTGATTGACCGGCGAGTCACCTCGCCAGACTCACCAGAAGGCAATGGGCTGACCTAGAGAGTGGTACGCACTATGAAGTTCTGCTTTAAGAAGCTTGCCTTGGAGAAGGGTCTCGATTATGAGTGGGATGAGCAGCTCTGGCCACTAGTGCTGAGCTATAATGCAGCACGCCAGGAGTCCACGGGGGTGGCGCCGTTCACCATGTTGTTTGCTCAAGAGGCAGTAGTGCCGCCTGATTTGAAACGGGCGCCCAGCATAGATTTTGGTGCTGAGGTCGAAGATGAGAAGGATGCCAGAGTCAAGGACCTCCACCAGAGAGCACAGGTGGTGAGGCGACTGATGGTACACGCTGGTTGCAGCCTGGAGGTCGCACAGCATCGTGATACATTACATTATGAAGGGAGAAGAGGTGGGGGCTATGAGCCTAGTCCACACCAGTTTAAGGTGGGCGATTTCGTCTACATCAGGCAGAAGCCTCGCAGCGGCATGGAAGTCGCGACCAAATCTGCCATTCTGAAGCTGGTCAAGATACAGCGAGATGGTGTGGTGGTACTTGAGGACGCCACCAAGTTAAGAGAGAAGAGCACCGTGCAGAGCATCGCGCCATGTCACCTACAGGTGAAGGATCAGTATGACTGCAGTGCAGCCGTTCCCAGTAAGCACCTAGCATGTGAAGTTTGCAGGAAGACTGATGGGGAAGCAGAGATGCTGTTGTGCGACGCATGCAACAGGGGGTACCACTTGTGGTGTCTGACCCCAGCACTGGATGGAGTACCAGAAGGCGAGTGGCTATGTCCCAGGTGCTCAGGCACGGGGATGCAAGCCGCCAACGCTGAGGTGCAGACCCAGAAAGATGAGAGCTCTGGTGCCCTAGAGGACAGACTGGGCATGAAGGAGCAGCAATTGAATGAGAAGCTGTCTGCGGAGATGCGCCTGTTGCCAGCAGACGTGGGTCCCCGTCGGGTGGTGAAGGGAGACGAGTCTCAGCCTTGGCATGCCATCTCATCAAGGGAGATGCTGTTGAAAGAGGAGGACATGTTCTTGGGCATGCCAGATCAGATTGATTGGGGAAGACAGGACAAGCTCTCTGAGGCTGTGCAGATCTTCATGCCAGGGCATTGGAATGAGGGGCATCGCACGGTGCTGAGCAAGAAATATCGGGAACAGAAGGCCATGGCAAGGCATCTGAGGGATGCACCTCTTGTGCCTGCGTTGGCTGAAGAAGAAGTTGAAAGACGAGGAGAGCTGAGACACATGACTAAGGCTCAGGTGAGAGAAGCTAGCGCGCTGCAGTGGGGGCTTGAACTGGTCATCACAGTGCCCTCTGAGGTGAGGCGTTTGGCGACAGAGGTGGACTGGAAGTCCGTCGATGGCGTGTGGGACCCATGGGCAGGCACTGGGGTCATCAGTGAGGTGATGGTGGAGCAATGGCCGCAGTTGAGATTCATGAACAATGACTGGAACTCTCAGTTGGGCTGGTCTGAGGCGCATGACGCACTTCAGCCAGGTAACTATCGTATATGGAAGGAGAAGTATGGTGTCTGTGACGCAGTGGTGACTTCGCCTTGGTTCGCAGCGCTGGATATCGCGTTTCCGTTGGCAGTAATGGCCAGTCGTGTGGTGGCATGTGTCCACGTTCCATCTTATTATTTAACAGACATGACCGAGAGCAGGGCTGCGTACTTCAGACGATTGAGTCAGACAGGACGCTTGCATGTGATTGGGCATCTGGAACATGGACCTATTGGCCGCAGGTGTATGTGGGTCTTGGTGTTCAAGAATCCGCTGGTCAGAGCCAGAATGTTACAGGGCGGAGAAGGTGAAGGCATTGGTATGTTCACTTTCAGTTTGGGCAAGTTCATGGCAGATGGTGATACGACCCAGTATGCTGAACAAACCCACATTTGAGTCTGTGCTACTGCACGCAGCAGCTACAGATGGGGGATGTTGGAATCTGGGCTTGCATGTAAGAGTTCAGCGTTCGATATCAGGGTATCAGAATTTTAAAAATTTTGTAGCTCTACGATCTTATGCTGTGTTGAGAATTGCTCGATCAGTCACCGGCACCAGTGAATATTAATGATGCTTATGACCAGTCGCGAGTGTCAAGTTCGTTCGATTCCGAGAATGTTTGTACCATCATATGCACGCGTTTGCGACAGCTGTAACAAACGCCGGCTTCTCATGGTACCGCGCCGGGTTTGTTCAGCTAGTGACACGCATGACAGTGGTGACAGCATGACAGGCTTTGCGAAGATGACCATCTGTGAGATGCAGACTTGTCAGAGAAGATATGGTCACCATCAAATGACCAGGGAATGATAAGACGAAGATGGCAGTGACTCCTTTGCCGCTGACGTGTCAGTCAGAATGCGGTGAACGGTAACATTGTTAGAGCTGGCATGGAATAATGACTTTCCATTGGCCAGATGAAGATTTAAGGGCTAGAACCCGTTACAGTTTTGGGAAATGTGACAGAGCATTGAGATATAAGTAGCTCTGACCGGAGGTCAGGCTAGTGGACTCATTATTGTTTTGCTTCGCAAGTACTAGGTGGCTGTTCGCGTGCCAGTGCTAGAGTGCTAAGACAGTTCTGCTCACAGCTTTTGTACACAATAATTCGTATTTTGTGATATAATATCAATTTTGACGGATACATTTTACTGCTGTTTTCATACTTTTTCATGTTGGAATCTGGGCTTGCATGTAAGAGTTCAGCGTTCGATATCAGGGTATCAGAATTTTAAAAAATTTTGTAGCTCTACGATCTTATGCTGTGTTGAGAATTGCTCGAACAGTCACCGGCACCAGTGAATATTAATGATGCTTATGACCAGTCGCGAGTGTCAAGTTCGTTCGATTCCGAGAATGTTTGTACCATCATATGCACGCGTTTGCGACAAAGATATGATGAAAATAAACAAGATTCTACGCTAAAATACACAACACGCAAGCGTGAAGTGGTCCCATAACCTGCTGGAAATAGCAGCTCAGGCAGTGAGGACCCGCTGCCGACGGTGAAACAACGGATCACTAAACTCGGATATACAAACGATATATACCCGAGATGAGTGACACAGGCTGACCACCGAAGATGACATACAGGAATGACACTAGACTGTACGAACTAGTCGTAGTGTCAATTCCAGCAGTACATTTTAGCTTGCTACCTTTGCCAAATGTAGTTGCAAGTGTCGAAGTGTGTATATGCAATACACACACATATTTGGTGCAATGGCGCTACCTATCGATATGTCATATTGAATATTGACGTATATCGATAGTTAGCATATACTACTTATTTATTGATGAGAACTGTTAAACTATCGTCATCGATTGATAAGGGCACGAGGTTGTGTGCATTTATTGTTATTGATTGATCTCGGGTAAACAACTATTGGTATTGATCAATATGAGACAATATGAGAATGCACCTATTGTTATTGATCAATAATAAAAATTGATTTATCGAAAACTATCAATATAGCAAAAATATTTCGATACTACTCCCTGCTGCAGGGCCAGTCGGTACTTCCGGGCAGGCAGCTAGGAGAAATGTCAGAGTAACATCTTGGGGCCATATCGAGTTATCGACCCAGCTAGAAGCAGTGGGACACTGCGGCACTAAGTACTCTACACCTCTAAGCACGATGGGTCATTTAGGATTCGGGTTTCGCAGTCTCGGTAGTGTCGATCAGCTTCGGGATCCAGACAGGGGACGATCGGAAAGTTGGCCATTCGAATTCCGGCGTCGTGGAGAGCAGCCGAGAAGCAGGCAGGGGTCTCCTCCAGCAGCGGAGAGGCGTCGTCCGAAGCCGCAGGCACCACCGAATGTTTGCCATCGGTGTTGCCGGTGATGGGATCACCACCGGGTGCCGGGTCCGTGAGCCGCACCGAGTGGAACGCCGCAGTCGGGGTCTCCTCAGCAGTTGGGACCTGCGGTGCTGCAGCAGGTGGCGAAGCCGACAAGGATGCAGCGGACGCACCGAGTGGCGGGCGAGGGGCGGCCGGCTGGGACGTCTCGAGATGCTTGTTGTTGGCGAAGGACTCCTTGCACACATACAGTGTCTGACTTTATTGATTTATCTTTAAATAATTATTTCAAGCAAACCATGTAAACAAAGTCAGATAAACAAAGAAGAATAACTCTCGCCACGTCGCGACAGCTGTAAACAAACTACAAAGCGAGATAATAATTATCTTGATCACATTGGTGGATGCAAGATAAGAATACAAGGCCTGATAATGATTAAATCCTGGTCGTAAATACTGCCTATAAGAATACAAAGCCATATAATATCTAATTTATATGTCACGACAGAGGACAGACTGTCATTAAGCCAGCGCACTTTCGCAGCTTCCGTCAGCGAAGCGCATGGCGGATGCATGTCACGATCCAATTGTACTACTAGTCAACTAATGATAGAGGACACTCGAATTTCACCACTCACACTCAAGTTGCCTTCAACCTAGTATCACACTGATTGTTCGGTGATAAAATACATACCCGTCCATCGGATTTAGAACAATGGCGGGCGACACGCTCAAAATTTTCCTCGCATTCTTGTTTTTTTCAATAGTTGCTAGCAAGAACGTCGCGCAAAGTAACTAGCTTCATATCGTTGGTTTTTAGATTTTTCAGATTTCACATTTTTGTTTACTGTAAGGTTTCTTGATTATTGTATGATTTATAGCAACCATTTTTAGCGAGTAGTGTTTGGATTCAATATGTGTTACATGTTTATGATTACTGTAATAGCAAAAGGTTTGGCTTACGATGTGATTTATGTCATGATTGTGTTCTCATCATGTCTTATCCCTAATGATTCACAACGTGGGTGTGTATGTTTTGCTGGAATTGCCACACCGCTTACTTTTGTGACTCTTCCCGTAGTAGTGTTTATGACTGTCACCCGAACCTGAACCAGAACCCTAACCGTTTATGCCCATATAACGGGTTAACTTATCAACTTTATCACATTCTGAGAAAACTACCGCTGAGTGAATATATCCCGGGTCTTAGGGGTATATCCAACAGGTTTGGACCCACGCACTCTTTTTTTAGACACTGCGGAGTTTGGCCATGCCTGGCTAAACAACGGCGATTGAGATGGAGTGAGGGGCTCCTCTAGAGGCGCGGCGGAGCGGTATGGCCTAGTTACGTGTCTGGTCGATTGGATTTGCGGGACTCACTGTTTGTCGTGCTTCTTCGCCCGTGCATCATCCTCACCGTATTCCACAGCCATTCCAGCCCGAACCATTCCAGGTTTCATGGGATCCGTGCTTTCTGTTTCCTGCAGCAGCCGGCCCCCAACCGTGCTGTGCTCGTTGATCCGCGCCACGTGCGGGCTGGTCATGACGCATGCGTTTGTAGGCGCTCTCGCCTGCGTATCAGCACGCATCTTTGCAAACTTCGCATTGCGCATCCAGCGTCTGACTAGCCGTTTCACCGGGAAGTAGAAATAGTACTCCTGCGGGCGGTACACCTCACCCCGCGCCATACGTGTCACACTGTATCTCTCCTCCTCGCACCACCCGACCGGCACTCCCGCCGCATCCCACGCGATGGGAACCCCGCATTTCTCCTGTGCTGGTTTCTTGGTCTCTGCTGGAAACGTTCTGTGATACTTCGGACACACATGCACTGCGTAGTCCCACACGGTCTCGGCACCAATCAGGCGTAGCATGTGCCAGAGCGACCCCGGTAAATTGGTGTTTGCTCCACCCAGCAGCATCTTCAAGATTTTCATGAACGTGTTGAAGTGCGCGTCTGTCCACTGCTGCCGCCGTTTCATGTCCAGCAAATACCACACAGCTTCCTGCAGCGTCACTCCGTGGGGGCTCGCCTGCCCATGCGTTAGAAGCGGATCCATCTTTTTGGGACTGAGTTCGGCCGACTCTGGCGCGTCCAATGTCTCCACTTTCGCTGGCTCCGGCGCGTCTACCGTCACCGCTTTCCCTGCCTCCGGAGGGTCCACCGTCACCTCTTTCGCCGGCACCGGCGCGTACACCGTCACCTCTGCGTGATGAGCCAGCAGCAAGGCGGACGCCTCTTCCACCTCGATTTCCATGCCCGCCTTTGCAGCTAGTTCCTGCGAGTGGCCGTCCCCTCCTGGCTTGGTTCCTGTGCATATTTTGCGTGCGCTGCCTGCTCCTGCGCATGCTGCATGCCGTACATATTACAATACGCATTACATGATGCATCAGAAAGACGCACAGTCGTTTCTACGTCCTGTCCGAGCAGGGCAGTGAGTGTTCCGCCAGTGTGCAAGGTGCGGCAGGGCGTACATCGTAAAGAAAGTCCGGGATGGAGAGGAGGTCCGCCTCCGCATCACCACCTTCGTCCGTCTCCTCTACCATGTCTTCTTCCGGGATGTCCGGCAAATCCAACACCTCCTCCCAGTATGCATTTTCGGCTGGGGTGGGGGCATCTGACGACCCCCCTTCCTCGCAATGACTCATTCCCATATATCCCACGGCCCGTGCGTCCGCCAGGTCGTGGTTCGTATCATTCCCATCTGCGCCGGCTCCTCCCACCAGGGTATACCGCATTCTCTTGTTGGGTATCCTCGCCTGCTGAGAATCATCATCCGCTGTTTCCGCAAACACTGGGGCCGCCTCCATCTGGTGGCCAGCGGAGATGGCAATGACCCGGTGCCTTTGATCAAACTGAACTCCCAGAGATTGCATGCGGCCTATGAGCACGTCAATCCTTCCCTTGTAATCCTTTCCGGCGCGCCCTACCTGATCAGGTATGCCCAGCGTGCACAAGTCGTCGGGGGTGAAGATGGAGCGAATGCTTGGGCGCTTGATGTCACGGTAAGCGCGTTGCGCCAACTCCAGTAGGCGGGCGTCGGTCACGTGCCGGTTATCACACGCGGTTGGGAGCTGCGCCGTTTGGCACGTGACGGCTTCTTCCCCGGCTCGCCGTTTCCCCCGCGCGCCGTCCACCGGGCTCGCCCCCCCACCTGCTAGCTCTCTGGGACCCACAGGCGGTCCCCGGAAGCTTGTTATCCGCATCCTCTTATCGATCATGCACCCGAGAGTTGTCAATCTGTCAGCAAGCTGACCAACCTGACGGAGCTTTGCGTCCTTTTGCGTCTTCGTGAGGCGGCCGCCGGCCTTCCTTGGGATCCATCCGATGTCCACACCAAACCGTGACACTTTGGGTTGCTTGCCTTGCCCAATATCCAGGGTTTGCAGTTTGCGCAGGATGATGGCGTCATCCAGTTCAGCCATCACCGCGCATACCTGCCGCAAACTACCCCTTCCGGCGTGTCACCGACCTGCACGCAGCACATCCGTTGAGGGGGAGTGGGGGGGGGACACCGACAGCACCTGCATCATGAAGGCAGACACCTCGTTAGATGCATCGTTGCTCCTCGCGTGAGCGCCCGATCGATACGCGGCGGTCGCTCGGTGCATGGCGTGTGCAGCGTGACGCGTGCTTAGTGACCGCGTGTTTCCGTCGGAGAACACAAACTGATTTATTCCAAAGATACAATACAGTTCAAAATTGTCTGTTCTAGCTACATACGCTCTTTCACTTCGCATAGCCTACAATCTGCATTAATTAATCGGAAGCTGGTGTTCGTGGTTGACATCCTAAGCTTTCATGCCAGAGGCTTGCACGCTTGCGCGTTGCCTCTGCGGTACAAGTCGTATGTGCCTGCTTTGAAGCTTCTGGTTCGGGAGCACTGGTCAGCCAGCAGCTTGGGGTATCGCCAGCGTTACAATCCAAGCTACGCGTCACCAGATACACCTGCGTGCACAGGGCGCAAGATTCGACATTCATCCTCATGCTGCTCATTGCAGGCATCGGCATGTCACAACCCATGCATGAGAGCTGCCTGTGGGAGGTGTGCCCCACTCACCGGCTGGTCGTGGCTCCGCATTTCCGTCCACTTGTAAACCCGGCGGGACCGTGTCGCGCATGCTGAGCAACTTCGGCAGGTTGGACATGGACATTTCTTCCCCGGTCGATGTCCTCCAAAGCAGTCCCTTCTCGCAGATGTGCACATCCGGCACCCGGCACTCGCAGAATTTCGGGATGATCGCCGAGTTGAATGCGTGCGCGTCGAACTCCGCATGAAAAATGGCGAAGTCGAGGAGCACCGCAGGCAACTTGACTTGCAGGTTGGCGCCATTGTCACTGGCCACCGCCGTGCAGTAGTAGTCGTGCACCTCGGACCACTCCTCCACCGTGATGCGATGGACAGTCTTGCCGATTGCTCCACTCCAGGTCCCGGAGGCATGCTCCACTGAGTACTCCTCGCCGTACGTGGTCGTCTCCCAGAGCTGTGTCTTCATACGGCCCGACAGTATTTTGACAGCGGACTGCGTGAGCTTCTCCGCTTTGCCAGCAGCCACCAACCACTCTACACCGCCACTGACGGCGCGATCAAACGCGCCCTTCCGCGAAATCGGCAGGAGCTCGGCCATTGTTGCTCCTGACACAGTAACCTGCCGAGCATCAGCCGGGCAGGCCTGCTTCTTGCGCTTGTTGCTCCAGCCAATGCTCCCTCCGCGGGTGGTACAGCCGCACGACCACGTAACCGTTTGGGGGCCGCTCTCCAAATTCTCCATCATACGTCCCTTCGGGAACATCATGTTCCGTGGGCGCCGCGGTCCATACGTGGTCTGGGTTGAATCCGACAATTTTCGCTTCGATAATCCAGGGCGCCGGTACGGACCGGCTTTCATGAAGCGTCACCGACCATCCAATACGCACAGGCAGCGAGCCCCCGTTCTCCGTGTTGACCCATGTATGCTGCCACGCATAACACAAAATACACGTTCAACGCTAGGGATCACAACCCCCATCGCGCGCAGCCTCCCCGCACCCTTTGTCCCTGGGTCCTCTGGTCCTTGCGTGCACACTCTGCACCTTTCTACTGTACGCGCACCCTCGCCCATTTCTCCCCACCCACGACTCGCAGCGCCGCTGCTCACCCTTTGGCCGCTGATTCGCAACCGCAGATGAAGCAGCATAAGGCACGGCGCCGGGGAGAGCGCCGCACGCGCCACGCGCCTGATTCGGCGCGGAGCGGAGCAGCCTCCCCGCACCCTTTGCCCCTGGGTCCTATGGTCCTTGCATGCACGCTATGCACCTTTCTACCGTACCCGCACCCTCGCCCATCCCTCCCCACCCACCACTCGCAGTGCCGCTGCTCACCTTTGGCCGCTGATTCGCAACCGCAGATGAAGCAGCATAAGGCACGGCGCCGGGGAGAGCGCCGCACGCGCCACGCGCCTCATTCGGCGCGGAGCGGAGCAGCCTCCCCGCACCCTTTGTCCCTGGGTCCTCTGGTCCTTGCATGCACACTCTGCACCTTCCTACTGTACGCGCACCCTCGCCCATCCCTCCCCACCCACGACTCGCAGCGCCGCTGATCACCCTTTGGCCGCTGATTCGCAACCGCAGATGAAGCAGCATAAGGCATGGCGCCGGGGAGAGCGCCACACGCGCCACGCGCCTGATTCGGCGCGGAGCGGAGCAGCCTCCCCGCACCCTTTGTCCCTGGATCCTATGGACCCGGCATGCCCACTATGCACCTATCTACCTTACGCGCACCCTCGCGCATCCCTCCCCAGCCACGATCGCAACCACAGGTTGACACTTTGAAGGACACCGAAAACATCCACATGATCACTTTTAAAGAACAAATAACAAGTTGTAAGTTAACAACAAAAGGCAAGCGGAGACTCAGTAGCATTTACATAATGTACTATTCACATAATGTACACACATGTTGAAAAGAGGTTCACTCGAACCACTTCTGCATACAGCATGGGCACGTGACCCACCTCGAGGAGGCATGGGTTCCTACAAGCAAACCAAGACACGAAATATGCATGTATTTCTCTTTACATTCGCATCCTAGGCCACCGCAGTCCACTTCATCCTCCGGATCCACTTCCTCTAAACACACTATGCACAACGCCTCCTCGGATCTGGGGAAAAATATTCTCTGGACGTCTTCCCACATGTATTCCTCCTCCATTGCATCTCCCTGTGCAAGCCCGTGACCTAGGGTCAATGTGCCATAACGTCACGCAGATCCTCCTAAACATTCCATCCTTCTATAACCAGCCGCCGTGCCACCATACACACCGGCCTCCCCGCGCCCATGGTTCTTGTTTATTATTATTATATATTTGTATATTTCTACACAATACGCACACACAATACGCACGCATACATCTGTTATAAACGTATGTCTTCATCAATTACGGTTGGTGAGGTATGTTTTTGCCCAGTTGTCCACTACTTGGTTTTCACTATGCGGCAGCCACGGTCTTTCTCTACCGAAAAGTGTAGGACACCAGCTAGCACCTCATGCTGCCACAGCTCCTCCTCGTCCCCGTCCCAAGGGTATCGAACTTTATACAGCAGCCGGGGCTGCCCTTCTGCAGGCACGGTGACCCGATGCACTTCTGGGAACCCGTGGTCAATGGCACCGGGATGGATGAACTGTCGCT
>LGRX02000925.1:0-20223 GCA_001247695.2 Cymbomonas tetramitiformis
TCTGAGAATTCGTCGAGCAGGGCCCCACCGCCCGTGACGAGTTCTGAGAATTTGTCGAGCAGGGCCCCAGCGCCCGTGACGAATTCTGAGAATTCATCGAGCAGGGCCGGGCCCCAGCGCCCGTGACGAATTCTGAGAATTCGTCGAGCAGGGCCCCAGCGCCCGTAACGAATTCTGAGAATTCGTCGAGCAGGGCCCCAGCGCCCGTGACGAATTCTGAGAATTCGTCGAGCAGGGCCCCAGCGCCCGTGACGAATTCTGAGAATTCGTCGAGCAGGGCCCCAGCGCCCGTGACGAATTCTGAGAATTCCTGAAGACTTCACATAAAGAGAATTGTGAAGACGCAAATTTTCCCGAAATTATTTTCTATGAGAAAAAGCAAATCGATTTTAGAATTCCGAAACTGTGTAAGTGACTTAGGAGGCGTTGTCGAGAAGTCAAGCTTCTGAACATGCGGCCAACGCGGCAAGCGAACTTTGATGTGACAACTTCAGCCTGATGTTCGAAGACGGTGAACTAGAAGGGTGGGGTTTTCCCCGCAATATGGCCGATTCGGGCTACCACGACCTGTGGTTTGATGATCCTCCGAACCCATTCACGCAAGAGGACTGGCACCATCCAACAGAGGTCACAACCCATAGCTAAACGTTCCCTTTTCGTTGACGTTAGGGCAAGAACGCTTTGTACATGGTATTATTTTTCACTCGATCCAGTTCAAAGAGAGCTATGAACCAGACACCATCACAAGTTTTTTGTCCAAATACTTCAAAGCTGATTATGCATTGGAGCATACAAGACACGTGCTTCAACTGTGGACCACCTTCGTGACCGTGTCACGCATGGACGTGAACACGACACACAACTGTGCATCCTGGCGCGCAAAGCACTAGTGTCTCAGTGATGGAAAGCCTATGAGCGTTTGCTTCGGCTCCATGGAGAGCAGTTCTTAGGTCGTTCAAAAGTATGAGCTCGGATGAGCGTCCGTTTTCATGGAAAGCAGGGCTTATCCGGATATTGGACTTCTGATAATCTCAATATGCACTACTCTGTCAGCTGGAGCTTCCTATGGGTTGAGCTGCCCGCAACTAACGCTGCTAGCGCCGAGTAGGGTATACTTTCTCAGGGTTCAGGGTCTTCTGAATTTCAGCTCCTTAACACACTGTCTCAGCAAAGCTATTTCACGCCACAGCAAAGTATTTTGCCCAGCTTGCTTCTTATGGTTGTTTAGTATCCCACCTTCAGGACTGCTAAGTTATTGCAGTGCTGCCTCCGAACGTTGATTCTCAGTAACCTTCATCCGGTGCACTTCAGGCTGCTGGTCTCCCCTATGTTCTTCTCCCGGTCGCAGCCGGGATGAGTATGTGTGGATACATGGTATGTCACGCATTTTTTCTCTATTGATTTGAACGCATGTGATGTGACCGTCTGAGCCCTGTTAGCGCACGTTTTAGACGCGAAAACTTGCTATGCCATATCACATATCTCTTATGCCACAGCGAGACACTACATGGAGGGCTTCAGAGTCGCTCACTCAGTGTATCGAACGCTATGATATCACAGGCAAAAGTCTTCGTCCGGCGCCGGATTGCTACTCAAGGAACCAAGATGCGCCATCTGTTCTCTGAGTGATGTTGGCGGGTGTTCATTCCATGAGGGTCGTGCTGCAATATGGTTTTTCCATAAACGTTGCTTGCCCTGAAAATCTGTGCCTGATAACACCGAGGTTTCAAAAAATATTTTTGTTTAAGTGAAGCCGGGACAAACGTTGTACTCACAATAGTTGGCGAAGAGTTCAATAAGACATTTCCCACCGTATTTAATTGTCGCGGTACGAACGCTGAAAACGCGGAGGCACTTGCATCTATCTTCCAGTTTGTGCCACCAGTCTCTTGAACTCTTGAGATTGAAGTGACCTCCAGATTGAGTTGGCTCCACTCTCGATTTCTGTTCGGGTGCGTGCCATTTATCTCTTCAGCAAATAGTACTCGAGGTCAAACTTCCGGAGGACCGCCTTCAGGTGCGTGCTTCAGGCCGTGGGGGGTGGCGTGTCGTTCAGGCCGCGGGGGGTGGCGGCATGTGGGGTGGCAGGTACCTGTGGGATATCGAAGGAAACGAGCTGTGCCACTGGGCGGTGGCGCGCATTAACGATCTCGCCACTACTTCAGGCGGCCGCAAACTGGTGCGTGTTGCTGGCACCGTCCCCTTCCAGCCGAGTCACATTTCTGGGCATCCCTGTATGCGGCTCTCCTCGTCGGATAGTCCTCAACCTGGTCCACTGCAGAATTTCGGAGGTGCAACGTGAGGGCGCGTATGGTGTGAAGTAGAGATATGCCCAGGTATATTTGACACAGACGCAGTGGGGTTTCATAGCTAAACCCTGAGTCGAAATGTGTGCTCACATCTCATACCACTCATTTCCAAGGGAATTTTTGCCTCGTGTAGTTTGGGGGGCGCGTACCAACGAACCTAGCATACAGGGGAATACGGGAGCTCCTGTCGAGTTCCCTTGTGCACATCACACAACCAGTTTGAAACTAGAAGGGACTTACTCTTTTTTTGCAATCGGAGTTTACAAGGCCTGGTGTAGTGAGTTCTTGGGGTGCGGAGCCACAAACATGATTTTCTCGAGTAAGATGGGGGTGCTTGGTGGCCGGTGTAGCTTAAAACTACACAGGTCGGGTTCGAGTCCCGACACCCCCGCTCACAAGCGTCTTGTGTATGCCAGGTTGGAGGAGGGACGGCGAAGATGGTCCACAAAATTGCTTCATCGTGTAGTCTGTGGGACGAGTATCCACGGACATCGCACACGGGGGGACTCGGGAGCTCATGCCGAGTTCCCTCGTGCTCATCACATAGCCCAAGTTGAAATAAGGAGGGGCTTACCACATTTTTGCAATCGGAGTTTGGCTGGGCCCAGTAAGTTCTTGGGGCGCGGAGCCACGAAGACGATTTTCTAGAGTAAGATGGGGGTGCTTGGTGGCATGTGTAGTTTTCAACTACACAGGTCGGGTTCGAGTCCCGACACCCCCGCTCACAAGCGTCTTGTGCATGCCAGGAGGAAGATCCCCATTGCTTTTTTATTTGGAAAACGCCCTAGTGCACTTCGGCCGGAATCGATTTGAGGTCAGGCTTTCAACCTTTTTTGCATACAGGGCGGCCTGAAAGTGGGTTGAGAGACTTGTATTAGGTATATTAGTTTCGTAGAAGTGCACTTACGGGTGTGCTTGTTTGGTCCAGGCCAAGGCTGGTTTTGGGTTCCGGCAGGGTGAAACCCAAAGTGAAATTGCAGGTTTCACCCTGAACCCAAAATGAACATCTTTCTACGTACCGCCAACGCATATTTTCATACTTGCACTTACTCCACGTCAAAAGTACCGTTCTAAACACAACTTATCTCGCCACGATGCTGCGCGAGCCGTGATTTGTGTAGAATTGGTCTGCTAGCACGGTTGCGTTGTCACTTTTTTGCATCGCATTATCGAATATTCAACCAAGTGCACTCCCAAGTTATAGTTCAAACTGGAATAAACGACTGTGTTATTATATGTATTGCTATACCTAGAAATGATATGCATACACGATTTGATACAGGCATGGTAAGGGTTCATAGCCAAACCCTGAGCCAAAATGTCTGCTCAGGCCTCATCGTTCACTCATTCACTTGCCCTCGGATATGTTACCTTTGTTTCTCGGATGGTTATATACATCAAATATGTGTAAGTTCCACGAAAAAAATTGGACTCAAACGAGTGAGAGCATGGATATGCTCACTTTCGCGATTCCGCCCTTGTACAACCATTATACGATCGGCCCCGTAATGCCATTTCCCCACCGGAGAGTGGTTGAAGTTGGAAAAATCCAATTTTTCCCACGGGGTTCACAATGTTACGCATTAAGCAATGCAAAGTATATAAAAAATACATACTTGAAAAAGTTTTGGGGATTTTTCGTCGAGAATCGTATTTTTGGTGATTTTTCTGAGTTCGCGTGGCAGAAAAACACACTAAATCGTCGAAAAAACATCAAATTTCTCAAAATTTGCATTCGAGAATGTTATTTTTTGTTTAAGTGCATCAAATGTGTGTAAATTCCACAAAAAAAATGACCCCAAAAAAATGAGACTGGAATGAGACTGGGGCCAGTCTCATTCCGGCGATTCCATCGTTTGGTGACGGGTGGTTGCATGCTGCAAGGGCCTTGTTGCATGCCGGTCACAGCTGTATGAAGAAATAATTGATGGCAAGGCAGATTTCAGGAGAAGATCTGCAATGACAATAATTATATTGAGGATCTGGTGGATTCCAGAAAGATCTGCAATGGCAATATCGTGATCTGCCTGATGATTGGTGGAGGAGTATCAGAATCAGGCATATATGTGCACATGATTGGTCGATGGCAGATGTCAATACAGGAATCCTGCTAGTGATTGTTAGAGAGCAGCATGTTGAAAGGGAAGCTTGGAAAAGTGGACCTCAGTTAGTGTTGATCAAGAGAATGAATTAAGGACAAGTTTTACATGTTAGTATTAGGCTGTATGCCAAGACTGAACATAAGGGTATAGATGTATTAGGTTTGAGAACAGACATTATACCGGAAAAGTGATTGTAATTCTAGGCTAGAGGCCAGAGTTTATCATGCAATAAAACAGTGGAATATAAGACTGTGAAGTTAATATTACACACCAAAAACAGCAGAAAATATAAAAAGAAAGAAAGAAAGAAAAATAAGGAAGAAAATAAAGAAAAGAAATATGTTTAAGTTATCAGATATGCGCTGGTACAAATTGGTATTCAGATGTTGAATACGTTCTACGGGCCTTTGGGATCTGCGTATGAGATTTTACGGATGGCGACTTTTGTGTCTGCGTTTTGAGCTAGCTCTGCTTGCGTTTGACGGCTCAAATTGCGCGCGTTACGTGCACTAAAAACACAGAAAAGTTTCGCTACGGGATCTTCTTTGTGTGGGATTTGGTTGAGATCTGCGTTGGATTGCTTTTTCTTGAGGCTCTGGGCGAGATTTGTGACTTGATCTTAAGAATGTTCGCAGCTGGTCCACTCCGACGGCTTTAAAGCTGGCAAGATATGCGCGTGGACTTTTCGCTGGATGTTGTTCAGATGATGCGGATGCTCAGATCAGTGATCTTGGATGCCGGCAGAGGCTTAAGTATGGGGGGGTGGAAGTGAGCTCTTCTCAGCAACATAACTAAGCAAGGCCGCCGGAGGCTATTGTCAAAAAGTACAAATAAAAAGTATCTTTTTAGTTTGTTAACAATCTGAGCAAGTTTGGGGCCAGATCTTGTATTCTCACCAGCTGCTAAAAATAGCCTATCAGCCTTAAGTATGGTGGAAGTACCTCCCACCTACTAGGGAAGTTCCTTATACCTTCTGGCTAAGTTCTCTACAGCTTTTGGCAGTATTTTGGCTCTACTGGACTGGTATTCTTGGAATTAATTTCTGGAAACGCCATACGACCATATTTGACACTGTCATAGTTGTCATATTGTCATAATTGTCATACGGTTGACCGACAGTTGACTTTTGATGCTTTCGTCTGGACCTTCGCCCCCTTCCACAACCGCCATGGACCCTTCCACCACCGCCTTCCCTCTGACACCCTTAGATCCCTCTCCACCAACCGCTTCCACCGCACCGGGACCTTCGGGCCCTTCCACCACCACCTTCCCCTTGACCCCCTCCGACCCCTCTCCACCGATCGCTTCCATCGCAAGGGTCAGTACTGGGCAGGCTGTCGACGTTTATCAACCTGTTCCGGACGTGCCCTTCGGCGTGCCCTTCAGCGCGCCCGTCAGCATGCAACCGGGCATGCAACCCGGCATGCAACCTGGCATGCCTGGCATGCAACATAGGCCAGGTGGCATGCAACCCAGCATGTTTCAGGGCCAGTTCTTGCACGGCCCATCCCCAGCCCCTCCTTTTGTGTTTCAACAACAAGAGGGTGGTTGGGGCAGCGTGCAGCAGCATGCAGCATGGCAGGCTGAGCATGCAACCCGCCAGCCCCAGCATGCAACCTGGCAGGCCGAGCATGCAACCCGCCAGCAACCAGGCCTCTGGCCCTACGGCATGCCACACCACCATGCCCCAGGCGTGTTGACACACGCCCCGTACACTCCCGCGCCAATGTCGACCCCTTACGGGGACCCGTGGACGTTACCCGCATATTTTCCACCGCCTCCACCTCCAATATATGGAGTTGACCCTGCGTCAGAGGCACGTGCTAGAGAATGGTGGGCAGCACGAGAACGCATGGCGGCTGCAGAGCGGGCGGTGGCGACTGATATGAGAGTGGTCCCCCAACGATTGTATCCGACACCGCTGATGGAACCGACTCCCCACACCGATACTTCTCCTGACGAGGGTGTGGTAAACCACCAGCCGCATCATCGTCGCCGTGCTTCGGGTCCGGAGACTCTTGGGAGAGCCTTGCCCATACACACGGAGCCCCAAGACGTGGTGACCGAGGACCTCTCCCAAGCTCACGCGTCTCAACCTGGGAGCACGACATCCGGCTCCGGCTATGAGTCTGCGGCGGGCACTCAGCATAGTCGCAGACGACGAGAACGGCGTCTCAAGTTGGAGAAGCATCGGAGGAAGGAGCTGACGGACCAGGAGGTGGTGCAGCGGGTGGTGCGCGCTGAGACCGCTCGGTACCTTGCGGAGACCGAGGCGGGGAGCCTGCGCGATCGGATGGCTCAGCTGGAGGCTGCTACAGCGGAGGACGAGGTGGCCGAGGAACGTCGTCTGGCAAGAAGACGCCGAGCAAGCCTGGACACCCCTGTGGTGTCCGGGTCTGGTGGGGGCCAGCCGCAGCATGCAGCGGGAGCGGCTGAGCATGCAACACGGCCGGCTGAGCATGCAACAAGCCCGGCTTCGCATGCAACACGCCCGGTTTCGCATGCAACCAGCTCAGCTTCGCATGCAACACAGCATGCAACCCGCCCGGCTGAGCATGCAACGGACCCGTCTCCGCATGCAACACACCTCGACTCGCATGCAACACGCCTGGCTGCGCATGCAACACACCTGGCTCCGCATGCAACACGCCTAGCTCCGCATGCAACCAGTGGGTTCCAGCATGCAACCGGCGCCTCCCAGCATGCAACCAGCGGGGGACAGCTTGCCTTGGGCTGGAAGGATGGGAAGTCGCACGCCGCCGATGAAGAATCGCAAAGCCGGAGTAGCGACTATAAGGACACGGAGGACGACCCTGGTGACGACCCTGGAGATGACCCTGATGGTGACCCGACTGGGGGGGCGGGACCGTCGACGTCAACTACACGACTGCTAGTGGTCACTCCCCAAGGGGATTCCTTGTGGGTGCCCCCGGGTGAGTTGGTCACTACAGCGACGTTACCCGAGATCACCTCCTCGCGCCATGGTCTGTCGGCAGCCCTGAAGATCTGTGACAATCTTGGGCTGAGTCCTACTCGATACATTCTGAGCGGGGCCGGCGGTACCTCTTTCCCCGAGATACGTCCGCTGCACACCACCGAGACCTCCACCTACGCCCTCTTGGTGGACCGCTCGGTGGCAGAGGAGTCTATTCGAGGCACGAGGCGTCCCAGAATTCCGTCACAATGGCACCAATGCCCGAGACGACCGGTGGTGGACGCCTTCACGGAGTCGGAGGCGGAGATCTACGAGCTGGATGGGCTACAAGCCTGGGTGGAGGTATGTGCTGCTCCATGGTACCTGGCTGCATCGTTTGGGCCATCTTCTGAGACGCCCCAACCCCCTCTACAGCCTGCCCCTTCCACATTCCCGGCTCCTTCCCACCGACTTTCTGCCGACGCCGCGACCTTCTCACCGACGGCGTCACAGCATGCGGCAGCAACGGGACCACCTGCCGGGGTGGCACGAGCTCCGGAGGACCCCATGGCGATGTACACCCCCGACGACCGCTCCTACCAGACCGCGATCAAGAACGAGAGCTCGCTCTTGAGGGGCATCTACAAGTTGGTGGAGGACCTCCCGGAGTTCCCCGGCGATCACTACACGAAGGGCCGGGCCATGGACGACCTTGAGGAGTTCTCTGTGGCGGTGAATGCGCTTCTGGAGCACATGACGGTGATTGCGGCGCTCACTACTCCCAGCTTTTGGCGTGAGGCGCAAGGACGCAACCAGCTCAGCGTCTCCACCTTGCTATGGATGGTCAAGACTGCCAAGTTGGCCAAGGCCCAGAAGCTGTACGTCGAGGAGATGGCGCCAGGAGGCAGCGAAGGAGAGGCGTGGAAGGCGAGGTACGCAACGGTGCCACGGTTCATGGGCGACCTTGCCTAGCTTGTCGGTGGACATCACCACGGACGCCCTGAAGCGGTTGAAGTCGGAGCTACTCTCAACGAGGCAGCGATCGGAGGAGAAGACCGGTGCCTTCTACACCCGCATCACCACCCGAACCGCAACTGTCAACTTTGTGGCGGACGTAGTACGGGGTTGCGGCAAGGTTGCCAAACTGGAACTTCTCGAGCTCTTTTGGGGTGGACTGCGTCACAGCGTTCAAGTGGGTTCCAAGCTGGCGGACCTGGGGCTGGACACCAGTCACCCGGCCCTACCATTTTAGAAAACGTTAGTATGTGCACTAACGGTGTGTTATCGTGCCTTAACGGCATACTAACGCCGCGTACTTTTAGGAAGCGTACTAACAGCATACTAACGCGATGCGTGAGTACACAATGTGAGTTAGTATGCTAGAATGTGGGAGTTGGTGGACTCGTGGTGTGGTGCATAGTGGGTCATGGATGGGGTCCAGATTCACTTCAATGATGTTCTAAGGTGATTGGATGGTGAAATGGGCACGGTTAAGGAAGTATGACCCGATTTGAAGAAGCTGATATTGGGGCTAAATTGCTTTGGGAATGTGCTACGTTAGCATGTCGTTAGCACGTTGTTAGTACATTATGACAATTACACGTTAGTATGTAAACGGCATACTAACTCCCAGTCTCCTTAAGTGTGGGAGTTGGTGGACTCGTGGTGTGGTGCGTAGTGGGTCATGGATGGGGTCCAAATGCACTTCAAAGATGTTCGAAGGTGATTGGATGGCGAACTGGGCACTGGTTAAGGAAGTATGACGCTGTTTGAAGAAGCTGATATTGGGGCTAAATTGCTTTGGGAATGTGCTACGTTAGCATGTCGTTAGTATGCTCGTTAGTACACTATGACAATTACACGTTAGTATGTAAACGGTATACTAACTCCCAGTCTCCTTAAGTGTGGGAGTGGGTGGACTCGTGGCGTGGTGCGCAGTGGATCATGGATGGGGTCCAAATGCACTTCAGTGATGTTCGAAGGTGATTGGATGGCGAACTGGGCACTGGTTAAGGAAGTATGACGCGGTTTGAAGAAGCTGATATTGGGGCTAAATTGCTTTGGGAATGTGCTACGTTAGCATGTCGTTAGTATGCTCGTTAGTACACTATGACAATTACACGTTAGTATGTTAACGGCATACTAACTCCCAGTCTCCTTAAGTGTGGGAGTGGGTGGACTCGTGGCGTGGTGCGCAGTGGATCATGGATGGGGTCCAAATGCACTTCAATGATGGTATAAGGTGATTGGATGGCGAACTGGGCATTAGTTAAGGGGGTATGCCGCTGTTTAAAGAAGCTGATATTGGTGCTAAATTGCTTTGGGAATGTGCTACGTTAGCATGTCGTTAGTATGCTCGTTAGTACACTATGACAATTACACGTTAGTATGTTAACGGTATACTAACTCCCAGTCTCCTTAAGTGTGGGAGTGGGTGGACTCGTGGCGTGGTGCGCAGTGGATCATGGATGGGGTCCAAATGCACTTCAGTGATGTTCTAAGGTGATTGGATGGCGAACTGGACATTAGTTAAGGGGGTATGGCGCTGTTTAAAGAAGCTGATATTGGGGCTAAATTGCTGTGGGAATGTGCTACGTTAGCATGTCGTTAGTACGCTCGTTAGTACACTATAATAATCACACGTTAATGTGTTAACCATATAGTAATCAACATGTTAAACGTGTACTACAGCGGTATGTTTCATGCCTGTAGATAGGTCGAACGTGGTACATTAAGTGGTATAGTTTATACACTAACCGCATACTATTCCGATTTGGGAGGACGCGCCTGTTGTGCCCGGAGGCACAGCGTGAGCCGATATGCCTATGCGTTTGTGTGTGTGTGTGTCATCGGGAGTAATCTGGGATTGGCACGATGACAGTGAAATTGGGCTTGAGATCACGATGAGAATGAGTACCAGATGTCCGGGGTATGACAGTATGACACTATGACACTATGCCATAGTAGTATGACAGTACTGTGGGGTGGTCATCGTGGCACCCAGTCAGACCCTCGAAAAATGGTCAGATTCGCATCGGGTACGGAAAGACAATGAAATCGAATATCAGATGTCGGGGGTATGACAGTATGATAGTATGATAGTACCGTAGTATGACAGTACTGTGTGGCAGTCATCGTGTCAGTCTGTCGACGTAACATCTGAATCGAGAATGATGAATCGGAATTAGAAATGAGATCGAATCGGGAATTGAACGTTGAGCCGTAGTGTGTCATCGGCTGCCGGGTGGTTGACCCTGCAACCTGAGTGACGAGTGAATAAGTAGAGCACTTGAGAAGTGTTTAGCCTTCAGAACTCGGAACCGAATTATCGTTTGTACCTCAATCTGGCCCTGATCCAGTATATTATAAAATCCGAATTGTGTACCTTTGCACGTTCAATCAAAAACATTATTCCGAGCATCTGTCGTACTGCCCACGGGCACACCTGTCAACTTCCTTGGTTTTAGGCAAACCCTTCTAGTTCAGGATCACCCTTCCATCTTTATCCAACTGCTCATTAATGAAGAAAGTCCGGAAATAACTATGTAAGGTGCTCTTGTTGCGATCACTCCCAGCAGTGCGATAAAAGCCATCACCGATGGTCACGTAGGAAAAGCTTCGGCAAACCGGGTTCGGCCCGACCATGAGCAACGACTCGTACTCCGTGAACTTTCGACCCAGCCATACTGTGGGATCTGTGTACGCTCCAAAAAATGGCTCGTCAATGTGTTCGGGTTTTCCTAAAGCCTGCGCGTATTTACCTCGGCGTGTCTTGGGAATACTTCGAACCTTGCGGTTCCAGCTGTGCATCCACAAGAAATAACGTTGTTAGTGCTCTAAAGGGTACCCTAAGATACCCTTTATGCATTTTATGTACCTTAACGGTATACTAAATCTCGGGATCGGGCTCGGGCGAAGGTGGATCCGGGCGAGAGGCTTGTGCACGAAGAGTCGCAAAATGTTCACCTTGACGTTTATTGTTCATTGCACAAATAGCATTTCTGCCCCACACGCACACCCCACCCCACCCCACCCTCCTACTATGTGACAGTCGCGTTGTTAGTGTGAATTTATCAGAAGGAATCTTTTGGGGAATGTTGCATTGTTGGTACGCTAACGGAAGACCTTAGGGCACTAACGTTACGCTAACTGAACGGGAATGTGCTTTAGTTAGTACGTCGTTAGCATGTTTTTTGTACACCAAACCAATCACCAGCAAAGCGTGAGTAGCCAAGCGGGCCTCTAGCAAGGTTGGTGTGGATGTGGTAGGTTTCACTTTCGAATTTTTGCGAATAAAAATTAGCAGTCGAATTTTTAAAGGCATTAGAGAATCTTCCATTTAGGGTTTTACGCCAACTGGACGCTAACGGGACGCTAACGGCAAGCCTTTGCGCAATAACGTTGCCCTAACTGCACACTAACAAAAGGAATCTTTTAGGGAATATGCCAATGTGAGTTAGTGCATGGCACCTTAACGACGTCAAGGGGGCCGTTAGGTGTTTTGTTTCATCCAGTGCACTAACCTAGCGACCAGTTAGTGCACTGGATGAAACAAAACACCTAACGGCCCCCTTATGACGTCGTTAAGGTGCCATGCACTAACTCACATTGGCATATTCCCTAAAAGATTCCTTTTGTTAGTGTGCAGTTAGGGCAACGTTATTGCGCAAAGGCTTGCCGTTAGCGTCCCGTTAGCGTACCAACAATGGAAGATTCCCTAAAAACTCTAAATTCCCAAATGTGATAGGAAATTTTCGTGAATGGCGTCGAATCGCGCGATTAAAAATATCACTGCACTGGGTTTGAACCTTCGCAGGCGGTTTCGCACGATGAAATATCTGCCATTATGCCCAACTGAGCTACGATCATAGATGGTTGCTCACCAACGGAAATAATAATAAAGTTTACAATCGCGAGGTGGGGTGGAATAATCGATGACGATCGCGATCGATACGTGACCTGCGTGCCTGCGATCCCCAACCCGCGAGCGCGGGCGTCATGCGGTGGATTATTCCATCTCCAATCGTCCGATGGCATCGCATGGCATGGCATGGCGTGGCACACGTTTCGCAGAATTCGTCATCGTCATCGTTATCGTCGATCGTGCTCGCGTGACGAGGACGTGCTGTGACTTCTCACGCCCCCCAACGCGCAACGGGAAGTCAAGGTGTCCACTGTAGGCATTTTGGCAGAATACTGTAAAAGTTCAAACTCACCGGTACAGCCGTCAACGCTTCACATTTCACCGTCCAGCAGTGTGCAGCAGCGTGTGGTGGCCTCGCCAGCGGGTTGCATGTTATGATATTTCTCATTCTTGCGCGCTGCAATATGTCACAGGTTTGTAGTGCATGTTTTTTATATGTATATGTATTATTTTGTGTGTGCTTAGCGCGCTCATCCTCGGCATGCGCGGAACTTTGACTTGGAGTGAACGGGAAGATTCCCGCGAGTCCTTTGCACTCGAAATAGTTGGTTCAAATCCAACTCACTCCACGCACCTCTCCTTTTCAGTTTCCTTCGTTAATTTCGTTTGTCACTTATATCATCTTCATCTTTACTAAACGTTACTTGGTTGGTTTTGTTTTTCAGATCGCTGAAAATATTCGAGTGGTGAAATCAATTTTCCACCATCATATCGCGTTCATATTCGCGCTTCTTTGAGGTTCCTAGGTTGCTAGTTATGTTTTGCACATACAAGGGCATCTTTAATGCGTTTTCCGCTTTTACTAAGTGTTGGTTCTTTGCTTTACTTTTCAGATCGGCTGTTTTGGAGAAACCCTAAATGGAGAAAATCGACCGCCTCGAGTACTTCATGAGCTTCAAGCTTCCCTTCAAGCGTGCTAGATTGATAGATTGTTTACAATCGTAGTGTTGGAACTAGAAATCGTACGAATAGAATGTTATTTTGCGTATTGGTAGGATAGAGATGAGTAGTCCCAATTGTATCCCATCGTGCCTAGCTAGCTACACTATCGTATTAATATGATTGTATTAAACATGCTCGAGTGTTCCATGCGTATGCTAGCCTGTTTCGCACGTATCTTCATTGCTTGTTTATGTCACTGTTTATTGCGGATTTCGTGCGCTGCGTGAAGCTCGTATAGTGTGTCGTTAATATACTATTAACAACACACAAACAGCACACTAACGACACACTAACAATAACTGTTAATGTGCATAGTTAGTATACCGTTAATGCACTAGGATACCAGTTAATGTGCAACTCGCATGTAGTTAATGTATGCTAACAGTGTGTTAACTACGTACTAACCACCCGTTAATGCACGGAGTTAGTGTGTTATTAGTATGCCGTTAATGTGTAAGGTTTAGGTACACTAAGTATGCACTACTTATACACTATCTACGAACTAACTGCCTGTTAATATTCTCTGTTAGTGTGTCGTTAGTGTTCCGTTATTGTTCCGTTAGGGTTCCGTTAGTTGCAAACTTAGGGCACAGTTAATGTCCTAAACGCAAGTGATCATACTGAGTTAGTATGCCGTTAAGGTGTCGTTAAGGTATGTTGCACAGAATACACGACCTAACGGCACACTAACGTTGCGGTTAATGTGCCTTTAGAGTACGTACATGCACACTAACGCGCCGTACTCTTATATAATTAGTGGGTCTTTAGCGTACCGTTAGTGCGCGTACTAACATTTTCTAAAATGGTAGGGCGGAGCAGTGGGAAGATGAACAACGTCGACTCGGACGGTCCGACACCTCCGCCATCTTGAAGGTTCGTTCCGTGGCCACGGAAATTGAGACGGCTAAGGTGATGGAGGACGCGGTTCTCCACGACACCATCGCCCGTAAGGTGGCGTTGGAGATGGGACACCGACAGCGGCAAGTTCCACCACGCAGCACCCCGTCTGGGCGGTCTAGATGGCCCCCGAGGAGGCCTGCGTTGGCGGCACTCACGTGGGAGCCGGGGACTGCCGGGGGCGACTCGGCAACAGCGGCCCCGGTGACCGTCAGCACGGCGGCGACCCAAGGATCCCGACCGGCACCTGCGGTGAGGGAGCGGCCCTGTTTTGCATGTGGCAGTCTCGAGCATTTGGTGGCCAATTGCACAGACGAAAAGAAGTTGGCAATCTGGAAGGCCAACGCCCCGGCACGGTTGGCGCGAAGGCCAGGGCAAGTGGCGGCTTGCGTGGAGGTCATTGAGGAGAGAGTCGAGGAGGATTCCCTCAACCCCGAAGAGCTTGAAATGATGGAGGAGGTCCTCGCTCTGGCGGATGTTGACGTGGACCTCTATGGGGATCTGTGTGCCCTGTGTGACATCACGAGCACCGAGGATCCAGCTTTTCGGAGTGGGGAGCCGACAGGGGCTCCCGGGCAAGAGGAGTAAATCTCCATCGACCCCGTGGACAGAGGCAGCCCTATACCAATGTGGCAGCCCGTCCTTCATGGCCCTCGCGGACGTCACGTGACGAGGCCACCGCCTGTACCCCGACCAAGCCCGTCTCACTGCGAGCGCTGCATGCCCCAGTGAGCACAGAGGCTTCATCAGACTCGCCCCATGGTGTGGCCGCACGGCCCCCCTCCACCGTCAGCCCGAGGCCCCGTTCATCACGGATTGCCTTCAGTGGCCGAGAGCGCGCACGGCGCGCAACCATTTTGAGCAGACGACCCCTCTCAGTGGAAGATCCCCCCCCTGCTCGGGGATCATTGACTCCGCCGATAATCCCCCGACAGCACATCCTTGTTGGGAGACTTACTGTGCCGAACACGGTGTCCCAATTGACCGCGGTAACGTTGATGGACCTCCCCCACGTATCCGAGCTCATCACGCGGCACCAACGGTTCAGCCCAGCGACTACAAGGATCTGCACCTAGCTGCACCGGGGGCCTCCGAGGTGTACCAGAGTTCCCTGGCAGATCAGCGTAGACGGTTGACATCGTGGAGCTGGAGAAGCCCGGCCGGGGCTACCTCTGAAAGTGTCCTACTACGACAACTACGCATGACCCTCAAGAAGAAGTCCCCGGCGGAGGCACACAAGATGGCTGAGCGCAGTCGTCGCCATGCTACACGACGTCCCGCGACTACACCCTTCAGCCGTCGCCAACGGAAGTACGAGTTGGACAAGCTTATACTTGCCCGCTTGCGTGGTCGCATGGGCGGCACATTGGGCTTGGCCTGGGTAGAGTTGAGTCCACGCGAGCAGCGTCGGGCTGTGGAGCAAGAATACGGGCCGAAGACGAATGTACCTCAAGAAGGCCGACCTTGGGAGACGACTGGGCTCCGTCGCCTTCGACGGCGTCAAGCGTCCGCGGCGATATCAATACAGCGAGCCTATCGCTTGTGGCGACGTCGGCGGGCACAACGAGCGCAGGACACCCCCTTTGACTCCCATGCGCTCAAGACGGCCTCCACATGGACCACGGCAGTCCAGCGGGTCAGGCAGTGCGGTAAGGCGATTGTGCATGCTGTGTTCGGACGTGTTCGACGAGCACACCCACCTCCCAATCCTGCTCCTCTCAAACCAGACGAGACAGTTCTTGCGGCAACTCTGGGATCGAGCCCCTCGGACCTAACCCACAGCACGGACGAGTCCGAGATGGAGATTCATTGCAGCCAGTACCGGTTGCAGCAACACCGTGAGCAGTCCTCGGGGGAGGATACGCCTACCCGTCGTTCGAAGCCTTCGAGGAGTGGGAGGAAGCGTACGACCTTGGACCAGCGGATGAAAGCCTGGAAGAATGAAGCTGCAAGGAGGAAGAATGAAGCTGCACGTCTTGCGGCTTGGGGGGCTGCGCGTCTTGCTGCTTGGGAGGGTCTGAGCACGACCCAGCAACCGGCGGGCGAACCTGAGCACCTCGAGGAGGAGCTGAGTATGACCCAGCAACTGGCAGGCGGATCGGGCAGCATACCGCCAGCATGCAACCAACGTGCTGCATCCTGCCCTAGTCCGCCCGAGGAGGAGCTGAACATGACCCAGCAGCTGGCGGGAGGACCTGACAGTCCACGCCGGCATGCAACTCGACCGGCTGAGCACGCAACGGGCCTGTCCCCGCATGCAACACGCCCCGACCAGCATGCAACACGCCTGGTTCAGCATGCAACCAGTGGATTCCAGCATGCAACCAGCGCCTCACAGCATGCAACCAGTCCGGCTGAGCATGCGACCGGCTCGCCTGAGCATGCAGCATGCCTTGCTGAGCATGCAACCAGCCGGCCTGCGCATGCAACCAGTGGGTCTCAGCATGCAACCTGCCCAGCTGAGCATGCAACACGCCCAGCTGAGCATGCAACCCGCCTCGCTGAGCATGCTACCAGCTCGCCTGAGCATGCAGCATGCCTTGCTGAGCATGCAACCAACCGGCCTGCGTATGCAACCAGCCGACCTACGCATGCAACCAGTGGGTCTCAGCATGCAACCTGCCCAGCTGAGCATGCAACACGCCCAGCTGAGCATGCAACCTGCCCCGCTGAGCATGCAACCAGCTCGCCAGAGCATGAGCATGCAGCATGCCCCGCCCGGCTGAGCATGCAACACGCCTCGCCCGGCATGCAACACGCCCGGCTCAGCATGCAACCAGTGGGTCTCAGCATGCAACCTGCCTCGTTGAGCATGCAACCAGCCTGGCTAAGCATGCAACCTGCCCGGCTGAGCATGCGACACGCCCGGCTGAGCATGCAACCAGACAGCCTGGGCATGCAACCGGCTCCGCCAAGCATGCAACGCGCTCGGCCCAGCATGCAACCGGTGGGTTCCAGCCGCTGGAAAGCGGATCAGACAGTGACTCTACACATGTCAGCGCTACCGACAGTGGCACTACTCACGTCAGCGCCACCGACAGCGACACGACGCACATTAGCGCCACCGACAGCGACACAACGCATGTCAGTGCCACCGGCAGCGACACCACTCACGTCAGCGACACCAACAGTGACACCACTCACGTCAGCCCCACTGATAGTGATACCACTCACGTCAGTGTCTCGACCAACGCCACCACGTACGTCAGTGCCACTGAACATGGTAGTGGCGAAGAACACGAGTGCAACGCCTTGGTGGACGAGGCTGCAACCGCTTTGAGCTCTCACCCAATTGAAGATGCTCTTAAATGTAAGCGTGTTCAACTGGATGGGGGGGTGCGCTGGAAAGCAAACACTCGAACAGGGACACTCTTGGCACACACACTGTCAGCGGTGCGGGACGAGGAAGGACCCTTACTCCTGGTGTTCTATGCCTACCTTCGTGGACACCGAGTAAAGGTGCTGGTGGACTCAGGCGCCTCGGACAACTTCATCTCGGCGGATTGTGCCCGTACCTGTGACTTGACAGTGCGCTCAGGGACGCCAATGAAGGTCACACTGGCAGATGGATCTGTAAAGACCGCTGGAGAGGTGGCGTACACTAAGTTTACCGCGCACACGGCGGCGGGAGTAAACTACTGCGAGAAGCGAATGGCTCTGCGAGTCTTGCCGCTAGGAATCCAAGTAGACGTGGTGTTGGGGGGTAAGTGGCTTCGCAGTCTTTCCCCGGTCACGTTGGATTATGCCGGTCACGGTTCCGTATCCTTCAACACGCGAGCAAATGGTGGAGGACAGCAACGGGTGACACTCGCGGGCTGTAGTCCGGGGGTGGGTCAGGGCAAGGCCCAAGGCGCGGGGCTGATCGATGAGGTATTCTTGACGGCAGCGCAGCTGAAGCAGCACCTCATCCACGCCGAGACCAGGCGCCTGGCCGGGGATGAAGAGTCACAACCTCAGTGGCTCATGATGGCCGCGCGCGGGAACGACCATGAGGCAGCCTTTGCGGCTACCGCTGCTGAAGTACCGCCACCTCACACCCCCGTGGAGAAGGAAGGACCCCGTCAAGATACTCGAGATGCACCGGTAAGCAGCACGTGGAAGCAGCGCTTTGACGCCTTCTTTGAGAAGTATCTAGATACCATGTGTGCAGCTCTACCGGAGGCCTCCAAGTTGCGTCGCACTGAAGAGGACAAGGCCCGCATCGATCGCAAGCCGGACGCGGAGGGTGGGCCACCATGTAGACGTCCATACAAGATGACCGCTGAGGAGCTACGTCAGTTACGTGAACGCATCGAGCAGCTCATGAAGAAGGGTTACATCCGACCGTCGTCAAGCCCGTATGCCGCCCCATGTCTGATGGTACCCAAGCCTGGTGACCCGAAGACATTGCGTCTGGTGGTGGATTACCGGCAATTGAATCAGCAGACGGTGCGGGACCGGTATCCACTACCGGACATCCAACTGATGTTTGATGAGATGCAAGGGGCAGCGTTCTTCTCCTCCTTTGACGCGGTGGACGGATTCTGGCAAGTGCCAATGGCCGAGGAGGACGTGGAGAAGACCGCGTTCACCACCCAGATGGGGGCCTACGAATGGTTGGTGATGCCCCAGGGCCTGCAGAACTCTCCATCTCAGTATCAGCGGCGAATGCAGCGTGCACTCGGTCATCTCCCCTTTGTACGGATTTTTATCGACGATGTGGTGGTCTTCTCACGCACGGTGGAAGAACATTACGACCACGTACGTCAGTTCTTGGACACTTGTCGAGAAAAAGGGGTATACCTGAAGGCTTCCAAGGCGCAGATGCTGAAGGAGTCTCTACGGTTCTTGGGCCACACTCTATCCGCCAAAGGATGCCAACCTCAGCATGACAAAGTGTCCTCCATCAAGGACTGGCCGAAGCTGGAGACAGTAACCCACGTCAGACAGTTCCTTGGACTAGCGGGGTACTACCGCCGGTTTGTGCACCGGTTCTCGGAGATTGCCCAACCCTTGACCTTGCTCACCAAGACCGACGTACCATGGCAGTGGGGAGAACTCCAACAATGGGCCTTCGACGAGCTGAAGACCGCTCTTTCCTCAGCCCCAGTATTGGCATTGCCCGACATGAAGGCAGCCGCGGATGGGTCAGCGCCGTTTTTGGTACAAACGGACGCAAGTGGAGTTGCTTTGGGAGGCGTACTCATGCAAGATACGGGAGACGGTATGAGGGTGATCGCCTACGATAGTCGGCAGTTTTCTGCAGCGGAGCAGAATTACCACACCGGCGAAAGGGAGCTCTGTGCGTTGCACCATTGCACCACCGTCACCTGGAGGCACTACTTGTTCTCCTCCGACTTCCGGTTACAAGGTGACCATCGCCCCCTGGAGTGGCTAATGTCCCCGGGACGAGAGCTTAGCCGACGGCAGGCACGGTGGTACATGGACCTGGTGGAGGTCGGTGTCCCACGAATGGAGTACGTCAAGGGAGCCCTCCTTCTGGTCCCCGATGCGCTATCCCGCCGACCTGACTACGTGACCAAGGACCCGCGGGATGGGCTCAAGGAGGCCGGTGTTGTAGACAAGGAGACGGACCTCCCTAAGGACCCGCTCTCCGTGCTGGATGTCGAGGAGATCTTTGAAGACCACCCGCCACCCCCTGTACCAGGATGGGTGGCCACCATGGAGTCATGGATGGATGGCGTGGAGACGCTTCAGGTGGCGGAGCGAGCCCTGGGGAGCCTGCTCCAGGCTGGCAGCGCGCCCTGGCATGCAGCATGCCTTGCTTCGCATGCAACCAGCTCGCCTGAGCATGCAGCATGCCTTGCTGAGCATGCAACCAGCTCAGCTTCGCATGCAACCAGCGCAGCTTCGCATGCAACCAGCTCAGCTTCGCACGCAACCAGCTCAGCTTCGCATGCAACCAGCTCAGCTTCGCATGCAACCTGCCCAGCTGAGCATGCAACACGCTCAGCTTCGCATGCAACCAGCTCAGCTTCGCATGCAACCTGCCCAGCTGAGCATGCAACACGCTTGCCTGAGCATGCAACCAGCTCGCCTGAGCATGCAGCATGCCTTGCTGAGCATGCAACCAGCTCAGCTTCGCATGCAACCAGCTCAGCTTCGCATGCAACCAGCTCAGCTTCGCATGCAACC
>LGRX02000926.1:0-10089 GCA_001247695.2 Cymbomonas tetramitiformis
CTTGACTGTCGGGGCCAGTTGATCTCCCCCCACGTCCTTTGCCTCGACCTTTCCCTGCACCTGCTTCAGCAACTGCAGCTTGACTGTCGGGGCCAGTTGTTCTCCCCCCACGTCCCTTGCCTCGACCTTGACCTCCGTTGTCGTCGGAAACCGGTCTCGCGCTTCCTGCATTCGAACGCTGACCGCGACGCCCCTTTTTCCTGATGTTCCTTGCGCGCTGCGGCGGTCGCATTGAACAAACGTGTGGTCAACTCTGCAGCCAGCCCCGCACCGTCGAGCCCCATATGCTGCAACACCGCCTTAAGCTCGCCCTTATTGTACCTGAATAATAAGGAACATAAGGAACCCTTTGGTCAGTCAATAAGCAGCGTGCTTGATGGCGGTTCATATCTTGTACTAATTAAAAGAAGTGACTATTGTAGAACTCACCAGAAAGAAATATCTTCAACCCGACGTGCTTCTTGCTCACATCTTTTCGTTATTTTGGGAATGTCCACTGGCAGATCCTTGACCATCACATTTCTGCCGTCGGCAATGGTCTCCAACTCTGGTTGAGGTTCAGTTGTTGCGGGGTCGGACGCCTCGGTCGTGTTCTGGTGCCAAGCGTTGCTCAGCAGCAACTTCAAGTCCAAGAGTTGCTGCTGATAAAACTTCGGGCCCTTCCAGGTGTCGTAGTCGGAAGCTTTCTGTGGTAAAGGAAAATACCCACATAGATGTTCTTGTTGCTCATGAGAGATACGGTCGACACCATGATCACATAGCCGCTGAAACGCATTCAGGGTGTCTGCCTCCTCCTTCGCTGGAAGCGGCTGCACTTCCTGCAAGGGTGGAGAGCTGTCAATGTCGGGATAGCTGTTCATTACTTCCAGACCTTTGGTCAAGTCGTCGTCTACGCCTTTGGGAAGACAAGGCTTAACATGGTCCCCCCTTTGTGCTTCATGCGAACTACGCCACGCTCGTCCTTTTGGAATTCCACGTAATGCACATCGCGCACCATACCTCCATATCCCGTGAGGTCCCAGTTCAGATGCGGCTTCAGCCAATTTTTGAAGTCCAGCTGCTGACCCTGAACTTGTACCAGCTTCAAGAACTTATTTACCGGCCACGATATAAGCCAGCTGATATAGTCTTCGAGTAAGATGAGCCATCGACCTGCTTTTGTAGCATCCTTACCGAATATGTACATCTTCATCAAACCGAACCAGCCATCAACATCGTTGTGGGTGTGTCCAACTATGAGGCGATGCAACACGAGTTTGTGGTAGATGCCATAATAAACCAGCAGGGCGCAAAAGCCGAACGTGTAGCGATTCCAGTTTTCAGAGCCTCCGTCAACTTGAAGATGCAACGTCTTCCTGAAGAACCGTTTGCCAGTATGACCCAAAGCCAGGAGCATAAGCAGGTTGGTAAATGATGTCAGCATCATGTTCGCGCCTTTGGGTTGGCTCCAAGGAAAACTCAGATTGAAGAGCAACATGCAACCATGTAGTATAGTGAGCTGCAGATGCAAGTTGAAGAAATTCTGTTTCTTCTCGTTGATGTGTTTCACTTGATGAGGGGCGTGAGGCACCACGGTATTCTTGTTTGCCGCCCCGTCAAGAGCGACGGAGTCGATATCCCCAAGAGGATCAGCGCTTTCTCTCCTGCGTGCGTCGTAGCAGTTGCGTTGATACTTGTGCGTCTCGCTGTGTGATTCCTTCAGCTTAGTTAGCTCCTTCCAAGCGTCATGGTCTGGGTCGGAAGCCTGCAACTTAGCCCAACGCGCGTCAAGGTTGTCGCAGATCGAACACATGCCTGACACTTCCACCTTCTTCCGAATACGGATGTTCAGTTCCTTCTTGACCAAGTGCCTGCAGTATTTCCGGAAGGTCTTATTCACGACAAGGACCGGTTCCGCCACCAGGCGTCGGTCATTAATATACTCGACGTCGCAATCCAGCGGCTTGATCTGTAGCGACCCATCGGTTGGCATGTCTTGTGGAATGACCGAACGGCTTTTTGGGGATCTTTTTCTCTTGAAAAACAGTCGTCTTCGGAATCATGCCATCCAATGCTAGGGCAGCCTTCTGGTACCGAAAGAATGAAGCACGTGGCAAGCCCCACAAGTTGCGGAAAGTGACAGCGCATACCCTCTTGTCACCGAACTTGAACGGGGTGCTGATACAAGGGATGCAACGCTCTCCTGTTTTAGCGTCCCGCACGACTGCATCAGCAATAGTGGAGGTCAGCATAGAAGTGAGCTCCGGTTGAGATAGAAGATTCTTATGATTATAGTTTCTTTCGTAGGAAGCGTACGCAAACTGACGACCGCAGTTCTCAGAGCATCCGCATGAATATTCAGCCGAGCAAAACGTGGCGATATTGTTTCGCTGTTTTTGGGCAAGCTGCTTTCTGGAGGGTCTTTTTTTGCGGGACTCCATGTTTTGAGCAGAACAAAAAATACTTACCTGAGTCGGGTAAACCGCTTTAGGTGTTTCTGTTTCGTGACATTGGTGACGAATTGTTCAGGAATTCTTTCAGGGCCCCAGAGCCCTTGACGAATCCTGAGAATTCGTCGAGGGCCCTCGACGAATTCTCAGAATTCGTCACGGGCGCTGGGGCCCCGCTCGACGAATTCTCAGAATTCGTCACGGGCGCTGATGCCCCGCTCGACGAATTCTCAGAATTCGTCACGGGCGCTGATGCCCCGCTCGACGAATTCTCAGAATTCGTCACGGGCGCTGGGGCCCCGCTCGACGAATTCTCAGAATTCGTCACGGGCGCTGGGGCCCCGCTCGACGAATTCTCAGAATTCGTCGAGGATTTTGGTAGATTGTTCCCACCTTGACACAATCTTGCGGTTTTTCGTCACCGGTGCCCAGGTAGTTGTTTAACAATTTATTGTCTGGGTACCGGTGACGAAAACCGCAAGATTTTACTCTATATTCTGCACTTCAAATTTCTCCACAATTATGACTTCCGCACAAGAACTGTTTACTAAGGCCCTTCCTGATGACTTGGAAAAGGTTTTAGAAGCTCAGCTCGAAATCGAGGGCAATTGTATCGTGCCTTTTGACAATGCGGGACAAGTGTGCGAAGTAATTCTAGCTTGGGATAACTATTCGTTAAACGGCCCCTTGTGGAAGCACATTCAAGACAATAAGGTTTTCTCAGAAGACTCAGCTTCAAGGATAATACAAAAAATGGAGAAATATTGTACTGGAGATCATAGTTCTAGTGGTAATTCTTCTCCCAACGACAGCCCCGAAAAAAAAGGACCCAATACTTCGGTTCCAGCAGAAGGATCACCTGCGCCGCTAAACCTCGCAGAAGCCATGGAAGCAGCAAAGGAATTGTTGCCGGAAAATTTCGAGCAGGACGGCAACCCCTTGGATCAGTTACAGTTCCACGCTGAAATAGATGCGTTCAGCGTGGACCTTGTTTCGCTGGGTCTGATCACCTGCCAGGATCTGGCAAAGGTCACGGCGGATGGGTGGGAGTACGTGCTTTTGGGGCAGTGCTTGGACCAGGGCGGTCTGAAGGATGGGCACGGGAAGCCTGTAATCATCTATGCGGACTTCGGACTGGATCATGCATGTGGGAAAGAGCTCCTGCTGAAATGCTTGGAGGACGGGTCCGGATATAATGTTTTCGAAAGCAAAATATACAAGGCGGACGAAAAAAACATCGTCAGCAATATGCTGACGATGTGCGAGAGGCGGTACGGACCCCAACCCGAGGAGGAGGACACACGCGTCATCGTGGACGCACCCCATGTAAGTCAGCAACTCGACGAGGATGACGACGTCGCCTTGGAGCAGCCTAGGTGGAAGGCAAGGGAGGGCAGAAAGCTGTTTCTGCTTGAGTTTGAGGAGGTCAACAGCCTGGGGTTGCCTCTGTTAGTTGGGCTGGCATGGCTCAAACAAATCCGGACGCCTCCTGTGTCGGGGCATGCGGTTGCGGATCACGTGGTGATCTTCAACCTACCATACGCAAACCAGGCAACCCAGGTGTCTTTCCCACATTTGGGGATGCAATTGCGTACCTGACCTGCCAGCACGGGGACGTGAAGGACATCACCTTCGTGTTCCGTGAGGATAAAGATGTTCGAGCAGCGGTCGACTTTAAAGTCGTACGGGGTCCAAGTCCGGATGACCCGGAATATCTTTCATTCGAGGAGATGTCGCAGGAAGAGGGTATGTACAAACGCCAAACAGAACGTCAAGAACGCTCGAACGGAGTTGGTGCCGCGTTTGGTGAACGGCAAACAGCCGGTAAGCGACCGGCCTGCCTTTGAAAACCACATTGTTTGCTTTCATTTGGCCTGTAACTTTTCTTTATTCCGAAATGGTGGCTTCTACAGGTGTACGTCTACCTCGAGGCCCAGTTCACCCGGGAGAAGAAACTTACGTATCGCATGCCCTTGGTACAGGGCATGCAAGTAGAAACAGTGATGGACTTGGGGAACGAGGCTGGTGTTGATCTAGACGGCGCCACAATCCGGTTCGTTGGCGCCAACTTGAGCCAAGGCAGCTCGGGTCAGTGGCATGCCACTTTGATGAGCGAGATGCATTCCGGGAACACGGCCGAATACGTCATGTTTCAAACCCCTCTCCTTCAAAGCCGACATGCCACGCTCAAGCGGGAGGAGCACTTTTGCGACAGGTACCCGTTTCTTCAGCTGCAGAGCAACAAGGTCTACGCCCACGACATCCGCCTGCCCGAGTATGCAGACGGCGACCTCAGCACGTTACCCACCAAGCTGCCATTTTCCGATGGGGAAGTAGCGGAGGAGGCCCAGAGGTATCAAGGCTTTAAGCAGGTATTGGCTTTTGCCTGGGAAAAGATCGCGGCCGAGGAGCAGAGGCGCTCGGAGCAGCCAGGTTGGGCGAGGACAGCGACAAAGGTTGGCGACACCAACTACTGGACTCTCGCCTCCTCCAACTTCACAGCGGGGCTCACCTTCCGTTTGGTGGGAAAGGTGACGGCATATGTCATGTCAAGTGGTAAGGGACCGATGCAAGGCATGATGGACCTAGCGGACAGTACTCCACACGACTACAAGCGGAAAGTACCCGTGCTGGTGCGCAACCATGCTGGTGAAGGTAGCAAGAACTCGAAGGGGAATCAGAAAGCAGTTTTAAAGGCCAAGGGGAAGGGTGCAAGCGGAGCTGTTGGCGAGGCCAAGGGGAAGGGTGCAAGCGGAGCTGTTGGCGAGGCCAAGGGGAAGGGTGCAAGCGGAGCTGTTGGCGATGATTTGGGCAGTGGCACAAGGAAACGAAAGCTGTCATCGCCACCAGAGCCAACAGCAGATACCAAAAGGAAACGGACTTCCTCTCGTCGGCCGCCGGTGACCTTACGGCAAAAACAGGACCTTACGGACAGCGAAAAGACCAACGAGCCTGAGTTGTACCATGAAGAAGTACTGCACGGTTCCTTTGGGGTGCAAAACGAAGAGCACGCAGGAGCCTTCTCGGAGCATGGTTCAAGAAAGCCAGTCTGAGGAAGATGATGAGCTCCCAAAGCGGCGAGACAGACCTCTTTCCAAAAAGGAGAAGGTCCAGGACATGGTACTTATGGCCCCCTTTTCCCTATTTTGTTTTGTTGATTAAGTTTTGACCAGACTGTTGACTGACAAACCTGCACATGCTCACAGGACGCCAAGATGAAGAAGTACATGGCGGACCTGTTCTTGAGGCTGACGTCCGAAAGCGTGCGGAACGCTAATGCCAGGAACACCGACTCCGGCGCCGACAGACAAAACCTTGAAGAGCTGAAACGTGCTCGTGACCAGTCCGAGATTGAGGTTGCCAACCTTGCCAAGGAAAACGAGCGCCTTCAGAAGGCTCTGGAGGAGTCGAAGTTGGAGGGTAAGAAGGCCTTGGAGGAGCAGGGGAAGCAAGCAAGGCTTCGGGAGCAGGAATTGCGCAAAGACCAGGACGATCGCAACCAGGAGGCCAAGGAGCTCCAAGCAGCGCTGTTGCAAAGGCAAGATGCCATTGAGAACAAGCACCTGCAGCATCAGGTGCAGCTGACGGACAAACACGTCGTTGCTCAGCAGCAACTCTCCGAGGCTTCCAACAAGACGATGGACACGTTCAAAAACGCCATCAACGAACAGTCACAGAAAGCCGTCCAGGATCTGAAGGAGCAGATGGCCATCGAACGGGAAAACCATAGGAACAGCGAGAAGTACACCCAGGAGATCGCCATGCAGCTCATCTCGGTAAGGTTTCCTTCTTCTTTAGAATATAAAGTTTTGTATTGTTTTTTTATATATATATATGTCCCTCGCAGTTCCGAAACCTGGCACACTACTGACCATCTCTAATGGGGCTTTCGCAGGCTTTGATGCCCGGAGGCCAAGCTGGCCCTCTCCGAGGTCTTCAGGGCTCATCGCAGCAGCCGATGCCCGTGGCGTTGGACGCCCAAGGTACACCAGGAGTGCCTGTGGGACAGCCAAGGCTGGTACCTGACAGGCAAAGAGCGGCCGGGGTAGAGGCACAGAAGCTCGTCATTGCTTTGAAGGAGCAGAGCACAAACGCCGCCCTCGAGGCAAGCATCAGGTTGGAGGAGCTTAAAGACCTTGCTTCCTTCCAGGGGGAGTCGGGCAGCACCGCCGACGCACTGTATGCACAGGCGGTGGTGCGGATGTACAGCGCTCTTATGGGGGAAGTACCAGCGCCCATCTCTTAGGCTAGCCTGCACTCAAACCCTGAGTAATGCTCGTGCATGTAATAAATAGTAATTGTGAATATGCTTCAATCCCACGTATTGTGGGTGGTGTTTTTTTGGTTCTTGACCATATTTGAAACTTGTGAACAGTAGGGATACTTTGCATTTTCATCATTCATCACAGTTCAAGGCATGACTTGCACTCCCGCTTCAAACCCTAAGCCATTTCAGCTGAACTGGCTAAAAATGAGCCATCCCGCAGCTGTGGAGCACTGCCCTATGAAGTTTTTTTATGTCTTTTGTTTTGAACATTCTTAATTAAGATAAGTTTGAGCCTACAACACCGTTATCCCGTGTTATAGTCAATTTTCACTTATTTTCAGTGTGTCGCGGCTTCACGTGACACAAAAATACCCCAAAAAACATTCTAAGCTAGGAGTATGCATGGTCTTTTCATAAATTTTCAACTTACCTTGTTATTATATCATATTTTCAACTTCAAAATATGTGAGTATCGCAATAATCTTGTCTTTTAAACAAATTTCAGATATCCCAACTTTTCAGCCTTCGTGGAGTGTTTTTGGCTATTTTTCGGCTGTAAAATCAAAATTTCTTAACAAAGTTCGTTTTTTATCATGGATACCACATCTATATGGCCCCTGGAACCAAAATTCCGCAAAAAAATACCCTGTCTCATTTGAGTCTCATTCGCCGGTTCCAGTCTCATTTCTGCGATTCCATCGTTGATCGGACCTATGAGCAGAATGGGCGATTCTGGCCCTGACCGTGTGGACCTATGCGGGACCTATCCATAATCTGCTACCGTTGGACCGGTCCAGACTGCCGCGTGGACCTATGGAGGACTTATTCGATAACATGACTATGTGTGAGCATCCAAGATCAATATGTATCCGTCCGATTCCCATATTCGTCGATACTATATACCGTATATGGATTTGCAGACGGTTTCGTTTCTAGGTTTTTTCCAAGGCTACTTCACAAAACACACTCAAGTCGTCGGACTTCACTACCGTATGCGGCATTCAACACATCAGATATTTCTCCTGGCTTTATTTGGGCTACTTTACGGCTGCGCTTATGCGGTTTCTCCTCGTGCGGTTCTACAAGTTGAGCGCACCCTATCGTGCGAAGTGGTCGAAAGTGATGGAGCTGGACCTGCCGTTCTCATTACTGAAACGGGCGTGTCCCCTCATCCTGATAGCTCTTGGGGGGATGATAGAGTCACTGTCACCCCTATCGAAGAGATTCAAAACGCTCAAAGTTTGCCATCTAGTGATCTGGATAATGTGGAGCGCCCTGTTGCCGAAGACGCTCTACTGGAATATCCCGGTTCAAGATATCAGACAGTCAGTGAACCAATATAGATAAACTAGTATAAGAAATAAACCCTAAGCTAGATATACCCGGAACGGTCACGGAGTCGGAACGGTCTCGGTCCTAGCTACCTGTGACACCTTGATGTGTCACAGCACGGGCTTACGGATCGGTCACAGGTCACAAAGATCCATTGATATTTTGGGACCGAATCTTTTGGGACCGCGCGGACCTATAGGGGACCTGTCGAAGTATTATGATGGACCGCGCGGACCTATATGGGACCTATGCTTTTCTCAAATCCGGGCCTGTGTCCGATATCGGATGACAGCGACACTGGGGCATGGGGCATACGGTCACTGTGGGCATGGGGCATGCGGTCACTGATTGCATGGGACATACAGGGCAACCTAGGGGGCATGGGGCATACGGTCACTGTGGGCATGTGGAGCGACGGCTTGCGTTGGTGACACGTTCGTCTCCGTAGTCGCCCGATTAATGGACACCTCGCATACCGGAGCTGGGGCCGGTGTCTGCTTCTTCTTGCGCCCCCCCCTGCCGGATGACGGAATGGTGCCCAAGACCTCCGAGACAGGCGGCCCATCCTCCTCGACGGCTGGCGTTGTTGACACGTCCGTCTCCTTAGTCGCCTGCTTTTCTGAGGGAAAGGTGTACAGGACGGGATCTTGTGTGCTGTCCGTCTCGTACACCGTACCAGCCAGCTCAGCAGCTTTGATAATGGTAAACTGTGAGAGCGGGAACGAGTGAACCATGTGAGTATACACGCAAGCGGAGGTACATAAATGATAAGAACACGATATTGCTATGAAGGACACACCTCAAGCTTTTTAGCGTGCTTTGCATTACCAAAAGCTCCTTGCCTCTGACAAACCACCCAAGTTGTTGGTGTATTGATCGGCATGTGCGAAGTCCATCAAGGCATGAGCCCATCGATGAATGGTAGGGCGGTAGTTATCGTCAATATACTTCACATAAACGGGGAAGACATGGGTCCATTTGGATACCCACGCTGTAAGCTTTTGTGATGGTACAGCTCGCTCACCCTTCTCAGTGACAGTGTACAACACATCCAAGAGCTCCGTCAGTAAGACAATTCGATCGATCGAAGCGTTGAGTGGAATTCGACGGCATTTTCTCCCAAGCATTCTTCACCCAGGCGCGAGTGACGTGCCAGGTACAGTAAATTATCCACGATTTTGCATAGTCTTCACCAAACACTGCTTTGATTGCATTGAACTCCGCGACGTCCATGTCAATTATGAAGGTAGGTCGCCATGGCCGACCAAGCCGGGGAACGGCTCTGGATTGGACGGCACGGAGAAACTTTGACAATTCAGTGGCGTTCGTGTGCTGCAAGATAGCATGGGCAAAAGGAAAGCCATTGCCAAACTCGTTGATCAAGCTCATCGTCGCTAGTTCAAACCCATACCGGTTAACACCGAACGTGGTGTCCATGAGAGTGGTTTGCGGGTTCTTTACCAACTCACTCAATTGTGCAGCCGTCATAATACCCAAAGCGAATGGAACAGTGACAACTTGTTCAGTCGAGAGGCATATGCTCGTGAAGGTTTTGTGCTTGTCGCAGAACTTGCAATCCGCAGGTACCCCTGTGCAGGGGAATAAAAGTGACTTAGTCGAACCTAGTAGGACGCAGATAACGAAGTGGTGTTGCGAATCATGCGCTTATAACTAACACAGACGATGTATAACCGTTGCGGTTTGGTAGATCATATGTGAAATTGTGTAATGCAATGTACCTCCAACGGGACCCTGTGTCGCTGCATTTCGACAACCGGTCGCAGTGCACCGCAGAACCTCTTGGCGTTGGTAATAGAGAACGCAATCACTGTTTAGAGCTACCCATTTCTCAATCGAAACAAGAGGATCCTCATCCAGCATCCAGGTCTCCTTGGCAACGAAAGTGCGAGCATTCCAAAGATCATGCTTCGAGAGGCAATCGTCACGCGTGGCCTGTCACACCATCCGCCGGAAGCTGTTCAAGATACTTGGGCATGGGGCATACGGTCACTGGGGGCATGGGGAATACGGGCACTGGGGCATGAGGCATACGGTCACCGG
>LGRX02000927.1:0-10834 GCA_001247695.2 Cymbomonas tetramitiformis
TCTAATATGCATCGCCATGCATCAAAGCTGGAACCACTTTTTCTTATCACGCATTTATTGATGTGCGCACTTGCCGAAATCTGCCCCTATATGTCTAATATGCCTCGACATGCATCAAGGCTGCAAGCCACTTCTATTTATCACGCATTTATTGATGTGCGTACGTGCTATATTCTACCTTTCCTATGTGTCTAATATGCATCGCCATGCATCAAGGCTGCAAGCCACTTCTATTTATCACGCATTTATTGATGTGCGCACGTGCCGAAATCTGCCCCAATATGTCTAATTTGCCTCGCCATGCATCAAGGCTGCAAGCCACTTCTATTTATCACACATTTATTGATGTGCGTACGTGCTATATTCTACCTCTTTTATATGTCTAATATGCATCGCCATGCATCAAAGCTGGAACCACTTTACTTATCACACGTTTATTGATGTGCGCACTTGCCGAAATCTGCCCCTATATGTCTAATATGCCTCGACATGCATCAAGGCTGCAAGCCACTTCTATTTATCACACATTTATTGATGTGCGTACGTGCTATATTCTACCTTTCCTATGTGTCTAATATGCATCGCCATGCATCAAGGCTGCAAGCCACTTCTATTTATCACGCATTTATTGATGTGCGCACCTGCTGAAATCTGCCCCTATATGTCTAATATGCATCGCCATGCATCAAGGCTGCAAGCCACTTCTATTTATCACACATTTATTGATGTGCGCACGTGCCGAAATCTGCCCCTATATGTCTAATATGCATCGGCATGCATCAAGGCTGCATGCCACTTCTATTTATCACACATTTATTGATGTGCGCACGTGCTGGAATCTGCCCCTATATGTCTAATATGCATCGGCATGCATCAAGGCTGCATGCCACTTCTATTTATCACACATTTATTGATGTGCGCACCTGCCGAAATCTGCCCCTATATGTCTAATATGCCTCGCCATGCATCAAGGCTGCATGCCACTTCTATTTATCACGCATTTATTGATGTGCGCACGTGCCGAAATCTGCCCCTATATGTCTAATATGCATCGGCATGCATCAAGTCTGCATGCCACTTCTATTTATCACACATTTATTGATGTCCGCACCTGCCGAAATCTGCCCCTATATGTCTAATATGCCTCGCCATGCATCAAGGCTGCAAGCCACTTCTATTTATCACACATTTATTGATGTGCGCACGTGCTAATTCTGCCCCTATATGTCTAATATGCATCGCCATGCATCAAGGCTGCATGCCACTTCTATTTATCACACATTTATTGATGTGCGCACTTGCCGAAATCTGCCCCTATATGTCTAATATGCCTCGACATGCATCAAGGCTGCAAGCCACTTCTATTTATCACACATTTATTGATGTGCGTACGTGCTATATTCTACCTTCCTATATGTCTAATATGCATCGCCATGCATCAAGGCTGCAAGCCACTTCTATTTATCACGCATTTATTGATGTGCGCACTTGCCAAAATCTGCCCCTATATGTCTAATATGCATCGCCATGCATCAAGGCTGCATGCCACTTCTATTTATCACACATTTATTGATGTGCGCACGTGCCGAAATCTGCCCCTATATGTCTAATATGCATCGCCATGCATCAAGGCTGCATGCCACTTCTATTTATCACACATTTATTGATGTGCGCACGTGCTGGAATCTGCCCCTATATGTCTAATATGCATCGGCATGCATCAAGGCTGCATGCCACTTCTATTTATCACACATTTATTGATGTGCGCACCTGCCGAAATCTGCCCCTATATGTCTAATATGCCTCGCCATGCATCAAGGCTGCATGCCACTTCTATTTATCACGCATTTATTGATGTGCGCACGTGCCGAAATCTGCCCCTATATGTCTAATATGCATCGGCATGCATCAAGTCTGCATGCCACTTCTATTTATCACACATTTATTGATGTCCGCACCTGCCGAAATCTGCCCCTATATGTCTAATATGCATCGCCATGCATCAAGGCTGCATGCCACTTCTATTTATCACGCATTTATTGATGTGCGCACACGTTTATTGATGTGCGCACGTGCCGAAATCTGCCCCCATATTTCTAATATGCCTCGACATGCATCAAGGCTGCAAGCCACTTCTATTTATCACACATTTATTGATGTGCGCACGTGCTGAAATCTGCCCCTATATGTTTAATCTCCCTCGCCATGCATCAAGGCTGCAAGCCACTTCTATTTATCACACGTTTATTGATGTGCGCACTTGCCGAAATCTGCCCCTATATGTCTAATATGCCTCGCCATGCATCAAGGCTGCAAGCCACTTCTATTTATCACGCATTTATTGATGTGCGCACGTGCCGAAATCTGCCCCTATATGTCTAATTTGCCTCGCCATGCATCAAGGCTGCAAGCCACTTCTATTTATCACACATTTATTGATGTGCGCACGTGCTGAAATCTGCCCCTATATGTTTAATCTCCCTCGCCATGCATCAAGGCTACAAGCCACCCCTATTTATCACACATTTATTGATGTGCGCACTTGCCGAAATCTGCCCCCATATTTCTAATATGACACACACTTCTCGCGAACCCGTCTGAGGCGTGCACCTCTCTCCGGGCCGCGGGGCACAAAAATAGATATTTTTAAAAATGTAATTTTCCTACTGACTGTGTTCGCAGGACTCCAAGACAACGGTAACAACGGCGATGGGGCGACACAGGTGAGAAACGAGGTGCGCCACCCAGTGTCTGTAGCGCCGTACTTTTCATGTAGTGCCCAAAACCCCTGTACGAACAAGCCAGACACAAGACGTCCAGCAACTGAAAAACCTAAGTTAGCCAACATGAAAGCCGGCAATGTGCGAAAATTCGGAGAACGAAGTCCCCAACAAGTGGGGCAGGAAGATAAATCGAGCAGATACATGGAACGAGACCGAGGATCAGCGGACCAGGAGAACACTGAGGAGTTCATCAGAGAAATAAGAGCGCAAGCAGCGAAGAAAACTGACACGTACCCGGGCGGAGCGACCATGCCAGACCTCTGTGATACGCATGGAGAAGATATGAAAACACTGACTGAGGCCGCGTGTGCAGCGGAGGCGGATATGACGGCGCTGGAGGCAGTGGCAGAATACATGACTGTCTACGAGGACACGCGGAAAGTAAAATACCAGCGGGGCTTCCCACTGGAGAGCATCTACGGGCTCCCGGCGGGACACGGCAAAACTCGATACCAGCTGGTAGTGAACTGTACTGACCTGACCTTAGAGGAGCAGGACGAAGTTGGCATGCACAAGAAGGGACCGCAGGTGACGGTGGGGCCCTTTCGGGAAGAGCCAAAAGCAGCGCAGCAGTACATCGGCCACTTGGAGTCGGCGATCCGACACTTTCACGACCTTCCTGACACCGCTCCGGTCCTGTGCAGCGGCAAGACCCAGCTACGCTGGTATGCTGATAAGATAGCAGAGCTTCATCTAACCTTTGAGAAAAGTGAATATGCCATCACGGCGCTGGCGACATCTCTGGCACATCTACCTCTTCACTGCGTACCACTGGGGGCAGACAACTTCCAAGCAGCAGACGTTTGCATCCCGAGGGTACGGGTATTTCATCCGAGGCAGACAAGGACAGGCAACGCGGAGCGACAGCTGCACATAATCAGCGAAGAGTTGCGCGGGCACACGACCAAAGACTTCGAGAAACAACTGCGCAGTATGCCCTCTGTTGAATCAGCAATCAAAGGGGCGCGGGGACTGCCCGCGTACATGGAGAAGCACACCAACAGCATACGGCTGGTGGCGGTCACGGAGGAGGCCGCTGACAACATAGAATCGAAGGTGCTGGCCTTCCCGGGTCTCGGGGAATACACGGTACAGAGAATCAGACCATCGCTAACGAACAGAGGCGAGGACGAGACAGAGGTGATCGTAGTTGATAAGGGGAGCACCATCGACCTGGCCGCGGACCTCCCGAACTTAGTCGCGGCCATCCAGGAGGTGTTTACACAGGCGGGCCTAGGCGAAGCAGCAGAACATCTAAAGCCACTGCCAGCAACGACAGTGAGGCCAGGGACTGACCCAGCAAAGCCGGAAACGTATATGCGGGTAAGAATCACAAAAAGCGGCAATCTTTTCACTGGGCTAGCCAGCGAAGCGGCGTATGAGTGGCTGGGGAAGCAGGACAGACGTACGGTCCGGCTCTCTCTCCCCAATAAATCCCGGTCCTACCTCCTCCAACACTCTGACTTTTCTCGCACGGGAGATAAGTTTAAAGGCAGAAGAGGGAAGGCAGCGCCACCAGCAGCAGGGGCGCAGCAGACGGAGGACATCGTGCAAGCGCTGGAGAGCAAGCTCTCCAACCAGTGGGCGAAAGCTGCGAAGGGCGGGGCCGGTGACGAGGCCATCAACGAGCTCCGCAAGGCCGTGGAGAAGCTCGAGGGCACGTGCAAGAGCGGCTTCACGAACAGCGTTGAGGCCACGAACAACGTCTCCAGCAAGGTTGACGAGGTCAAGGACTCCGTGATCGACCTCACTGAGGAGAACCGAGTGTTCCAGAAGCAGCATATTGGAATCTCCAGCGAAATATTAACGTCCTTCAGCAACTCCAACAACGCGCTGGCCAAGTTGCTGAAAGGGCACCGCACCCCCGAGCCGGCAAAGAAAAATCTACGCCGGCCAAGGGAAGCGAGCGAGCCATCTGACAGCGACGGAGGTATGGAGATCGACGAAGAGACGCTGTCGGAGCTCAAACGCCTGCAAAAAGCACGGGTAAGCTCCCTCGGGGAAAAATCATCCTCACGGGATAAAGGACCCCTCGCATATGGCGTTGAGGGTAACAGCACAGGGACACACAATCTGACTAAAAAGTTTGGGCATCGGCTCCGAAATCAGGCACAAGACGAAAAGTGGAACCCCACCACTTGCGTCACTGAACCAGCCCGAACACAGCACAAGAGGAAGGGAAATCAGCTGAATAAGTACTGGCTGGGCTCCTGTATGCATCGCAGGCCAAGGCAGACGAAAGGAAGAAACTGGAGCAGCTGGAACAACAGCGGGCAGAGCCTCGCTCCCACCGAAGCCAACGCTCTAGGAGCTGACAGAAACAGCCTGGCGGAGGCCACATCCTGTATAGGCCCTTACAGTTTTGAAGCTAGGAAAAGCCCTGTATACCAGAAAATCCTGGTTAAACAAAAACCTGAAGTAAAAAGTAACTCTGCTAAATCCAAACCTGCTACTGGTAATAGTGCATCGTGCCCATACTCCTGCACAGTGCCGATCGGAACCCAGGCTGCAAAGCCCACGACTAGACACAAGTGTGAAAGGGCTAGCAATAACTCAGGCACCAACTGCCACCACACTGCTGACACGGTAGCAGCATCAAACTCAACACAATATAGGGAAAGGGCGGGCACACCTGGCACAAGAGCTGCAAAAAATAACATAAAACATACAATAACATTGAGTAGCTGCACTTGCAATAAAATACACTATGAGACAGTAAACAGAATTAAAGCAACAAGCAGGTCACCCGAGGCCAGTTCCCCATGCACAAGGGAGGTAAGCAGCAGAGAACACATTCAGGAACTCCTACTAGGACAAGAGGGGAACCCTAAGCCTACCCTAAGGAAAATAAGCACAAACCAGCCCCAGAGGGTGAAGGCAATGGTCAGCCTGACAGGAAAGTTACTATGGGGACTTTACTGCAAAATGGCAGACAATATTCACACTTTCAGGAGCAACCGGCAAATTACGGCATTTAGCGAATTGCTCCAGGAGCTCTACGTTAAAACACGAAGTTCTGTAAAAACAGCTCTGACAGAGCAATATTTCAAGGAGACAACTGAGGGTCAAACACAAAGACATATTGAGAAGAATGAGGTCCAGATATATGGCGGTGAGGACGGGATGATGCTGCAGGCAAATGTAACGCGTAACAGGAAGAAGAATGCGGGGTCGGGGGAACATGCACACTGGCAAGATGACGGGGATAGTAACAACAAGAAGAACCCACAGGATATATTGAATGGAAATAGGCGAACTGCGACAACCTGTACAGCCATATGGAGGAAAACAAGGGGAAACCCTAACCCAAAAGAGGCTTACCTACAGAAAAGGGAGGGAATAGGGGCACATAAAAGTAAAATTAGACGGAAATATTTTACACAGGGCCTACAAATGGCAAAATACGAACATAAAATGAAAATGAACTTGAACGGACGACTTTGGACATTTAGCGAATTGCTCCAGAAGCTTTACGTAAAAATTCGAAGTTTTGTAAAAACGACCCCAGCAGAGCAATATTTTAAGGAGGCAACCAAGAGTTATGCACAAAGATATATGGGGAAGAATGAAGCCCAAATATGCTGTAAAAAGAACGGAACGACGCTGCAGACATGTGTAACGCGTAACAAGGAAAACCGCGTTAAGCCAGAAGAACATGCACACCGACGGAACGATAGGAACAACAATAACAAGAGGAACCCACAAGATACATTGAAAGGGAAAAGGCCAATTATGACAGCCTGCACAGCCATATACCGGGAAATGAAGGGAAACCCTAACCCAAAGGGTCAGTACCTACAGAAAAAGGGGGGAATAGGTGCACATAATAACAAAATTAGACGAAAAAATTTCGCACAGAGCCTACAAATGGTGAAATACAAACAACAAATGAAAATGAGCTTGAACGGACGACATTGGATATTTAGCGAATTGCCCCAGGAGCTCTACGTAAAAATACGAAGTTTTGTGCAAATGGCCCAAAAGGGGAAATACTTTGAGGGGACACCCATAGGGTATATACGAATAAGGATTGAGGAAAACGAAGTTCAAAAATGCAACGAGAAGGGTGTGAGGGGACAAAATGAGCGTGTAACGCGTAACAAGGGAGGCAGTATGGGGGGAGGAAAACATACCCGAAGGAGATGCGTGGTAAGTAACGGACACGAAGGCAACTCACGGGGCACACTAATGAAAGCAATACTTGCAATTTGCGTTGCAGCTACGTTCCTGACGAAAAGTAATAGTGGAGGAAGAATAACGCCAGCACAAAAATTAACGCAACGGGTACGGGTAACAGCGCGCAGGAAGACTAGCAGAAAGGTGGGAACGGGGATGCAAAAAGAAACACCGGAAAGGGTGCGCGTGACATGCTTGCAGAAAAGGAACACAGCAGCAACAACGATAACCAGGCAGGTAACTGAAACAGGAAAGGGAAAGGAAAAAATGCCAAGAGGGGAGGACAACCGAAGCCAAGGAACAACACAGGAAAAGCCCTCAAAGGGAGTGCTGGGTGAAGCTCCGGAAAGGAAGCATGCAGCACAGTGCATGCAGAAACGAAGCACAGCGGCAACAGCAGAAACCCGGCAAACAGTTGAAACTGGAAAGGTAAGTGAGAAAATGCCAAGAGGAGTCAACGACCAACGCCAGGAAATAACACAGGAAAAGCCCCCAAAGGGCCCCAGTTGGTTAGCCACAACAGAAGAGGGGGTACGAAGGGCGAACTTCAGAAGAAACCTCACATATTACCTACGGGCGAACCGACAGGAGCACGCACATGCACACAAAAGGGGAAGGAGATATTGGAGTGAACATGAGAAAGGGAAAACATGCAGGTGGGTACAACGTACCAAATATGACAGACCACAACTGGTCAGAAGCAACCAGGTAGTAAGGCAAGAAACAAAGGACAGGGACAATAGTAAGTGGGCGCGAAAACATGGCGAGATGCGCCGAATGAGAAGGGAAGGCCAAAACATAGCGAGAACGGTGGGAGCCCAGATAATGAGCATGCATGTAACACTAAGTGTGCTGGGCACTCTGGCTAAACGGAAGGAGCAGGCACAAATGGCAATGAAAAACCCTCGACAAGAGGTACCGCAGGTCAAAGCGGTGAATGAAATGTCTACGGCAGCACGAGGAGCAGCCTTGGGTACAAGACCCAACAGGAAAGCTGAACAAATTGAGGCGGGTAGGTATGCCGAAGCGACACCACAGCCCTCACATATAGGGGGGGGAACATGCTCGAACGAGAAAATGGAAGGACAGTACCCCAAGAATTCCGTCACGCAGGGAATATTTGCCAAGGACGGAAAACTGAATATGCACCAAGTGGACCTCGCGCTCGAAACACTGGAAGACAACCCTCCGGGTTCAACAACCATGCAAGAAATACTGAAGATGCTGAGGGAAAATGACAAAAAATTTCTGGAAATGGTAAAAGAAAAAGTCGCCAAAAAGGGTGGCACCCAGATACCAGTGGTAGGAAACGGACACTGGCTACTACTGATGGTAGGAGTCTGCGTCGCAAAAGATAACAGCACGTTGCAGGCCTATGTATACGACTCTATGGGCATGGAAAGACAGACACGGAAGAAAACCGCCCAAGGGCACACGAGGATGGCGGAGGAACTGCAAGGAGCAGTGAGTGCATGGGTAACGGGCAACAAGGAGGCAATGGGGTGCCTGGAAGCTAGAGCCACGCCGATGTACGACAGGCACCAACACGATGCATTTAGCTGCGGCGTCTGGGTGATATATATTACGGAGCTATGGCAACAGTGGCTGTTAGAAAGGAACGGAGCCTGGATACAACATGTGTACACGAACACACTCCAAACCAGTCGATGCGTGACAATACACACCACAGAAATAGTGAATAAATGCAGAGACAGATTCAGGCCAAAGATAAAGTCGGCCATAATGAGGGAAAATAAGCCACAAGCAGAACAGGACACGGATGAAGTTGAGCTGACAAGGGAGGTCCCAGCAAAAAGGACTGGGGCAAAACAGGCGCGAACCCAAGGAACGTGTGCGGCGGATGCCTTCATGAGGGAGGTGGGGCGTGGCCGCACAGGGGAACAGGTGGAGGACACAATGCGACAACAAGGGGTGGGCATACAAACGATAATGAACGTTCAGGAAGCACTTCAAGCGCTACAACAAGACACTGAAGCCCTCATAAATGAAACAATGAGCAAACTGTCGACAGATGGCCGAACCCAAATAGCAATAAGAGATGGAGAAAAATGGGCAATGATGATGCTCACAATAACACGACAGGACATGCAGGCGCATGTGTGGCTGCCCACTGGAGGAATAGAAAAACAGGACGAACTGCTAATAGCTATAGATGTCTGGACCATACTGCGAGAAGCCTACGACCTGCAAAAGGTGAAATATAGTGAACTAAAAACACATAGCACACCACCAGAATGGGAAAGATTCAGTCAAGGTGAGCAAGCGATAAGAGTGGCAGGGAGCTGGAAATACTGGCATGTTGACGGCAAACCAGGACACTTCAAACTCGGGACTAGAAACACGGCACGGCTGCTGGGGGAGACTCGGGAGATGCGGCGGACGACAGAACAAACAACTGGGCTGGCCGAGGAGGACATGAAAAGTGATGAACCGAAGGAAGATGGCAGGGCACCTACTACGGAGCAACACGCCACGGGCGAAGCAACGGAAGAAAAGAACACAAGTACCACGGACAAGCTAGTTCAGGCCACGCTACGGTTCCTTCCGATAAGCAAAGAACAAGCAAACGAAAGGCTAAAGAAGGAGGAGGGAACGGCGACAGGAAAAAAGCTGAGGCCTCCCGCGAACGCCAAGAAATACCCGCCACCTACTACAACAACGAAAATGAACAAAAGGGACAATGAGGAAACCAAAGGGTCCCTGGAGGCACAGAAGCAATGGGGTGGGAACATGCCAAAAACGGAGAACCTAAACACTGAAGAAATGGGAGAAGCACAACAACACACCATAAATTTCCTAACATGGAACATACAAGGCTCCCCGCACTCACTGTATGAACTGGAGGAGCAAATGAGAAAATGGGAGATAGATATAGCAATAGTCACGGAAACTAAGACTGCGAATGAGGAAATAAAAAGACACTTCAGAAACAAAAAACAGTCAAACGTATGCACAAACGTACCAACAGAGGAAGGGGAGGGAGAAGAGAGCAACCACAAGGCGGGCCTTGCCGTAATACTCACAGGGGAATATGCCAAACCACATAACTACACCGAGGTGCAGGTACCGCACTTACGAGGAGTACTCACGCACACGCTGCTCCACTTTCCGGGAGGAAAATACTTACACCTGCTAGGGGTATACTACCCGGTGGAAGGGAAAGACGTGGCGGAAGAGACAGGACGAGGGGAACTCGACAGAGAGGCGGCCAGAAATGGCATACAGGAGTATGTGCGAATGGTGACCACAGCCAGCGACAATGCGGTAGGACAAACAGTACTAATTTGTGGGGACCTGAATGCCACGACGGGAACACCGAAAAATAGCAGGGACAGAGAATGGAACAAACCCCTGGAAGCCACGGGTCTGCAAGATGTGGGAGGGACCAGGGAAACAACACTAACATGGCATGAACGACGGAACATAGACAGAATGCTAGCAAGCAAAGCAGAATTACAATACTACACGCAACCAACGGCAGGAGAACTCACCGAGCTACACATGAGCGACCACAAAATGGTCTGCACAACGCAACTGGACCTAAAAGCCTGGGGGACCCACAGACCAACGACACAAAAGCCACAACATGCAAAAACAGACAGACTGAAACTCCCGCTAACAGAAGCAGAGGGGAATACCCTCAGGCAAACACTGGACGCTGCATATACGAAGGAATTACAAGATGAAATGCAAGAAGCAATAAACGGGATAAAAACAGCAGCCAGCACAAGGCACAGAAAACGGGCAATAGACTACGCGGGAGAGGTGGTTGCAAGGATAATGGGGGAAGCAAGAGACAGGGCAATGATGGATGTCAACTTACCGAAACAAGCGGCAGCACCAGAACAACAACA
>LGRX02000928.1:0-74233 GCA_001247695.2 Cymbomonas tetramitiformis
GCTTAACCCAGTCGCTGTGGTTGCTGCTGCGCTGTGGCTGCGGCTGTGGCTCTGGCTGCGGCTCTGGCCTTCGTTGAACGCTGAGGGAATTAGAGACAGATTTTCGTGAGGCCTAATGAAGGAAATTATGGGTTGTGTAAATCCTCTATTCGCGATAGAATAATTAACCATTGTCGTTAATTAATATAACGTCGCATTTAAGATAAATGTCGCATTTAAGATAAGACAAGAAGATCGGATCGAAAGCAGATGTATCAAATCTACATAAACAATTTGATAATTAGACTTCATTCGATTTAGAGGATCTGTCGCTTGAAATCCATTGAACTCGAGTATACACTTGTCCCTAGAAGTGAACCGACATTTTCTTTAACGTCATTAAAATATGCATTTCAAATCATTGCATTACAAATTTTTACGCTATATAAAAAACAAAAAAACAAAATTTCTGTTTCTTTACAAAAAACCATAGTTAAACTGTTACGACTAGAAAACTGCTAGTAGCTACCTATGCTTTACTATTAACAGCCTATGGCTTAGATGTACCTTACTTACCTGCCTGAGGAAATTATGGGTTGTGTAAATCCTCTATTCGCGATAGATTAATTAACCGTTGTCGCATTTAAGATAAGACAAGAAGATCGGATCGAAAGCAGATGTATCAAATCTACATAAACAATTTGATAATTATACTTCATTCGATTTAGAGGATCTGTCGCTTGAAATCCATTGAACTCGAGTATACACTTGTCCCTAGAAGTGAACCGACATTTTCTTTAACGTCATTAAAATATGCATTTCAAATCATTGCATTACAAATTTTTACGCTATATAAAAAACAAAAAAACAAAATTTCTGTTTCTTTACAAAAAGCCATAGTTAAACTGTTACGACTAGAAAACTGCTAGTAGCTACCTATGCTTTACTATTAGCAGCCTATGGCTTAGATGTACCTTTACCCTTACCAGCAGCTTTGGGCTTCGAGACATTTACATTTTCCTTCAAGTTAACAGCGGCTGCCACAATGTAGTCAGGTTCTGGCGTGGCTGCCGCAGGGACAGGCTCTGCGCTAACCACAGCAGCTGCGCTTGCGCTAGCCCCTGCGCTTGGGCTAGATGGGAAAAGCCCTCTGGGAGCCATCGCAGGTGAGGACGAAGCAGATTTTGTTTTCTTGAATGGCGGGGGAGTATACTCCAACTCCTCATTGGTGTCATCCTCCCCAAACACCCTGAAGTTGCCAGACCAGAGGGCAGGCCCGCCAAACTCCAGCAAAAAGTCGTCGGGCAGCTTCTGCCTCATGGGCTGCAGGAACGCAGGCGACAAGATGGTGAGGGAAACCATTGCAATGCAACGGTTTCTCTCATATTCTGTCGCCTGCTTGACGATCACAGTTTCAAGGCTCATCAGAAGTCGATAAGCAACCGGACTGTCGGAGGTCTGCAGGGCTTGAGACATCTGCGAAGCCGAAACAGCACAGCAAAATTTTCAGAAATTTAATTTTTTCCATACTTAACGTTTAAGGAATTCAAAACAAAAAAAAATACATACCAGTGAAGAAAATATTCCCGTGTTCCATACGACAATGCTTATTGGGACACCGTCATACGAGCATATGAACATCGTCAACATTGTCTTCGGGCTGATTCCCTTCGACATTCCCTGAGTGGGATTCTCGGTGATGGTTACAAGCACTTCGGTTTTCCCGAGGGTGGCAGCGGTTGCGCCACTCATGACCTTTTCCATGAATTCCACGCCTGACAGTTGGTTGAATTGTTGTTGAGACATATTAGATGTGTTGGAAAGTTGAGGTTGAAGACTGAAGATGTGAAGTGAATTGAAAGTAAAATGAAGCTGAATTCAAAAGTAGGCCCTTTATACTCCTCGAATCGCGACTAATATCTCTAAGTTGTGTGTATCAACACACCGATATTATTTCATGCCTCCCTATCTGCTGGTTGGCTGATATATGTCTAAACACTTTCATTGGATAATAACGATTCGGTTGAAATCGTATTGGTTGATACTTCTAGAAATTAGATAAGCCAACGCATTCTCCACCAAGGTCGTCAAATTAAGGGCATTGATATTTCAAATATCTCTAGATATTAAGGTATTCAAATATCTAGGTTCTATTATACCTAATGTGCTGCTGGAGTTTTTAGAATTAGACCACTGGTGGGGCTCCGCCCCCCAGATCCCCCCATCCCCAGCGGGAACCACATACGAAGTCGGTCTCCGCCTCGACCCCCCGCGTAACGGACCTGACTCCTTCCCCATGTCCAACTCTATCTAAGGGCAAGGCGGGAATGATGGGGCCCGCCCCCGCACTCTGCATCTCTGCATGCATAGCCTACGATCCTGCTTCATTTTTTGGCACCGTTAAGGGGAATTCGTGAATTTCGACAATGACACAAAGGTTGGGTTTAGAATTATATACTGGGGCTCCGCCCCCCGCACTTCATTTTTCTCTCGATGACCGAATTACATTATTAACGCCGTGTGAAGTCATATTGCTGTCATTTATGCATGAACCGCATGTAATGTGGGGGCACATGGGGCTCCGCCCTGCACTCTTCATTATTCAATTACTGACCTGGGTTAAATATAATTAAAATTTAATTATTACCGCACTGTGAAGTCATACCTTGTCATTCATGGATGACCTTTATATTTATATTTAATTTTATTTATACTGCCGTGTCGTGTCGTGTCGTGTCGTGTCGTGTCGTGTCGTGTCGTGTCGTGTCGTGTGTACAGTGACACACTGAGTCGTGTGTCACAGCTCACTGTGTCGTGTGTCACAGCTCTACTCTGTGTCGTGTACAGCGTACAGTGTACAGCCTACGATTCTGGCTTCATTTTTTCGCACTGTTAAGGGGAATTCGACAATGACACAGTGTTAAGAGCCACTGAATTTTCGGAATCCGTTCACACATTTCTCAGATTTGAAGAATGAAGACGTAAAAAAACTGAGACAGAAATCGTATACAGCGTACAGTGTCACAGTGTCTGGCTTCATTTTTTCGCACTGTTAAGGGGAATTCGACAATGACACAGTGTTAAGAGCCACTGAATTTTCGGAATCCGTTCACACATTTCTCAGATTTGAAGAATGAAGACGTAAAAAAAACTGAGACAGAAATCGTATACAGCGTACAGTGTCACAGTGTCTGGCTTCATTTTTTCGCACTGTTAAGGGGAATTCGACAATGACACAGTGTTAAGAGCCACTGAATTTTTATATTTCCCGATTTTTCAAAAGAGGGGGATCTTCGATTCCATCTCCGATTTTTTCCCCAATATTATATTTCCCGATTTTTCAAAAGAGGGGGATCTTCGATTCCATCTCCGATTTTTTCCCCAATACTAGGCACGGTCGATCTCAAAAAAGGAGATCTCCACCAGGCCATCTGACGGTTGATGCGGCATCCACTGCCCAGTGTGTGCAGTCACTATCGCCGAGCTCCCATCGCAATCATCGTTCATCGTTATCTTCTGCGTTCAAGCAATCGCCACCGTCACCGTCACCATCACCTACCGCTACTGTACGGTATCTATATGTTGCGATACATTAATTGCCATGCCGTCGTGGAGCGGTGTTCTGAACGTGCGCATTGTGATTGCTGAACATCGCGCTTGCCATGGCATAGCGTCGGGTTGGCATTGCGGCATATGCAGAGGCGGTGGCACTGGCGATGTAATCGTTGTCGTTTAGCGATCGTCAGATGAGACATTTCGTGGTTGTGACGCCCGTTGAGCTTTGAGCTTTGCTGCTCCTGCGCTGCTCCTGCTGCTGAAGTTTGATATCCGTTCGATTTCCTCATACATAGCAGATAAACAAAAAAGCGAATGGAGATGGCCACTCAGATGACCCATATCTAATTTCATAACGCGTGCAGCGAACGGAGATGGAATGGAAAATTTATCCTCCTCATCATAAAGGTCAGAGGTTATCTCACACATACTCTCGTAGTCCCTCTAGTGCTTACTGGTAGACGGAAATATTGATCGGTATTCAATGAATGTCGGCGCGCCCATCACCATAATTTATCGATATACCATAGCCCGAAAAATTTGGCATCGCAGCATGGCATCCGCACAATCATACGGATTGTCGTGTCGTGTTGACAAAAGGTCAGGGGCGAGAAAATAGCGAGTCGTGGCGTGTTTGGACAAGTGATTTGTTATCACTGTCTCGCGTAAATGCGCGAAACTCGTTCCGACTTCTAGCACTTATATTCGATTCAATGGAGCGAAAGCAGCTTGCGGATCCGCATGATTCCCGACAGCCACGATCTGCTACTGTACGTACATCCGCGATGGTCGTCCATCAGGTCGATGATTCGCGGCACCAAAATGCAAACAAATATCACAGCCCACCTCGCCTTAATACAGGATCGGCCACTCAAGAGTATGAGTATGACGAAGAAATTGGAGCGTACGGGTTAGGTGCATCGAACGAAGAGATACGAAGGAAAGATTCGCGTGCAATTCGCATTAGCCCAACTCCTTGGGCGCAATCACCCGAACCATCGATGCTGATGAATGGTACAGCCTTGAGCGAGACAGCAGTGGGTACACACTGCAATGATCCGCCACTAGACGAAATACCTTCAACGAGCTCGGCGCCCTCAGCAGTGTCAACCGGGCGTAGAAAATATCAGCAGCGTGATGCACCGCAGGTGACATGCGCATAATTTTGCGAGGAAATGTTGCGCATCATGCATACCATCAATCGATCAATGGGGAGATTTATCGACGAGTATGTCTGTATGCGCACACCGTATTTTTGCCGAGTGTATCGTTGACCGGTAAACAAGCGCAGCAGGATCTAATTGCCTCGTGCGCGCAACCGGTACATATTACGTCGTGGTGACACCATCCACATGTTATTATTATTTCCACAATAATCGCATAGTCTGCCATTAGAGGGTCCGCCTGTGCACGTGTGTGCGTGCCACGATTTCAGCATATATTTAGCCGCCGCTCGAACATGTGTGATTGCATTTTCCTGAACCACGCGTAGGCTTAGAATTGCGAGTGCCCCGACAGATCGACGCCACGATAACGGGAAAGGAAGGCACACTAGCAGACCCGTCGTTTACCAGTACACGGCAGCACCCGGACGATAAATATTATCATCGATTACGAAGACTGGCTAGACAATATCGTCAAGGTACGCATGCGTGCATAGTGATATACAGCTGCATTCGCGATGACTTGAAACCTCCCCCCTAGCCCCGAGATGGTCGCCCATTTTTTAATAAGATAGTTCAATTCGTTTATTTTCGCAGACGCACTTGTGCGTGCTAACCCGCATTGAGGCCTATCTAATAATCAAATCGGACCATGCAGCACAACTTAATTTCAAGTATCAATGCGTCTGTCCACGTAACTACTGGAACTTATACATAGGCTGCATGTGTGATTCACGGGTGCACGTTTGAAATTTACATCGTGAGACTCCACACACTGCCGCAACCCATGGATCGTTATATTCCATATATTCGCATTTTATCATCCAATCTGATTTACCATAGCGCACTTACGGCGTGTGCCAAACACAGAGGCATCCGATAGTAGACACGCAGGACACCGTGGCTTAATATGTGTGACGCTTCTCCCGGCGTGAACGGGGCATGCAAGGTTGCAGTAGCGACTCGCGGAAGTGAACACACACACACACACACACAGTATTATACGCATGCATGCTCACTGCACCGAGCATGCTACAATTTAGCATCACAACGCTGCTTAGGGCTATCTTGATATGACTTCAGCATTGAATCACATAATATAATAGCGCTTTACTCAGGCAGGACAACACTATATGAGCGCCCATCGATTATGGCCATGTAAGACAATAGGACATCGTCAACAATGGAGTGCGTGATAACATCATAATTATTATGAGCCTATCATTGATGTAAAGATACTATTGTATAACGTACCAAACTCGGCTCATCATCACTACTACATATATGTATAAGTTTGCGTTGTGAATAACGTATAGAATACACAGATACGTATAGATGACGTGGGAGCTGCACCATGGGTAATTGTCATATGTTAACAGTCGATAGTAAATACATTCACTAAACTTTATAGTGCTGCACTCCCTGCCAGGGCAGTGCCAGGATAATTATATTTGGGATACACCTTGTGGTGATTACACAGGATTACAGCACACAGAGCAGGGGAACCCAATCAAAAGTAGGCCCACGCACGAAGGCGTCAAGATGGTATCAACCACCGCGAGGAGATGCAAATAACTACGATCCGCAATAATCTTTGAGCGTGTCAAACTATCGTCCTTATACTTGGGGTATTCACTGGGATTATAAAATATATGTCTTCACAAATGCCCCAAGAAGTGATCCCGTCTTTGGCAGAGGATACGATCCGCCCACAAAGACTCTCACATTCATCCGCATGCTCTGTGGTTTGCTATCTCAGTTATAATATCAACGCACTTTACATAGCAATGGCACTGCTGGTGCAAATCCTTTTATTCGGTGATTAGGACGCACGAGATTACGTGCCAAATCTATAGGAACTCTTGCTTAACAACCACTGGTGGCAAAACAAATGTTCCATGATGCTCGATACGATATACCCTTAAACTATATTTGTATAGTCCTCCTTGATGATTGTGCTAGACCACACTTAGCCATACGCAAGCAGCTCTTTGCGTAAGGTGGCATATATCTTTCGATATGCATACTGAGTAAGTAAGTTTTACACACAAACGGTTTTGCTCAGCAAATACCACCTATTCCACATGTGCCATCATGTCCGTGGTCGTCGGGGCAGGCGCATGCCAGAATGCAGGTAGGCATCCGCGTGCACAAATATATCGTTTTTTTTTTTGACATTTGATTGGCAGGCACTTCGTTCTGTTTATAAAATACATTCACATCTGGATATGCGGCTTCATTCGGCGATTTGACTGTATTTTTTTTGTGTGTAATTGCCTTGCAACTGACTGTGGAGTGGTATGGACACACCGTTGCGCAGAGCAGTCAGGCTCCTGGGCAGCGCTGCTCGCTATAATGCCGTGGCGGCCCATTCCCCAGAGGAAAGATGCCCACGATTGTTGTGTGATCAAGGCGGACAATACGGACCTTTCCGAAATCGAGGAGTCCCGCATTTTGTAAGTTGGTTGCTGCCATCATACAGCCAATATCCTTGAGTGACAGAATAGAATGATGTGGCGTGATAAATACCAATGCAAAATACAATATGGTAACGTTCATAAATAGGTGTGCGGATACGCGCGTGTGAGCACAAGTCTGCATCGACGCATGCACATGATGGCAGGCTCGTACACAGTGTCAACACCGGCCCTCAGATGCAATCACCCGTGCATGTGTGTGTTGAGGTCGATATGTTGTATGTACACGCCCTACATGTCCACTACCCTTCGGTACATAGGGATGTACCCAAGGGCCTTAGGTACATAACGATGTACCTAAGCCGTACATATCAAATCAAGGCCCAAATCCGACGTTTTGTGCCCCTTGTAGTGACAATTAACCAATAGACACCCTCTTCTATCGATGTTACGATCCAACATTCGTATCCGATCCGTACAATATACGCTCTGATGCATTCAAAATCACTCTTTTTGAAGAAAACAAAAAAAAAACAGGTCAAAATAAATGTTTTCCCGTCATATTCGGCAAGCTCGCCATTTGTCTCTCTGCGAACGTTCTGCTGGATCCTAGTAGTAGACCTCGATAAACTTTAATTGCTATGTAGTTGGAGAATCCAAAAAAATATTGCCCCTCCGCGCTATTGACCTCGCTCGCGGCATCCGTTTCCAACATGGCCGCTCGTCGCGCAATAGGAGGGCAGCTCCTCCAAGGACGCGAAGTGAAGGCACACGCTGCAGCCTTCGACTCCAAGTGGAGTTCCGCAAGCGTACGGCAGAAATCCGACGTTCCTGAGTTCTCCGACGGTGTCCATACAAGCCTCTGGCCCCACCTGATGAATATCGTTCACTCGTACGTGCGAACCCCTAAGGCGAAATATCAATTTTCGTGAATGCGCATGTTGTGGGATCAGTTATAGGTACCTACAAAGGCGTGTTGAGTGAAGGCGTGCTTGAGTGTTTAAATGCAAACCCCTGAAATCACAACTGCCCTAAGGGGTGTTAAATGCCATTGTAACAAATATGTATCGATATTCATCATTTAGCGGGCGTACACATGCATCAAACGCGATGTACCTAAGGGATGTACCTAAGATTTTCGGAGGTTTGAAAATGTACATTTTCTGGAAATTGTCAAGATTGATGACCTGCCTAGACTATCGTATTGAGCTAAATACCATAAACCAAATGCTTCAGGACCAAAAGGGACATGTCAACAATGGCTGAAATGGGCCACACGACCCCGCGTCGAGAATTTGGCTCACCGCGGCATTAAACGTACACGTATAGTTAGGTACATCGCGATGTACCTAAGCGCGGGTAGTGGACATACAGCACAGCGCACGGGATTGTAACACATGAAACAAGGGCACCCACTCAAAACCTCATGTGTAGAATGAGATAATGTCCCAACAAATTTCAAAATCAGTAGCAAGTGGGCGCACCTCATGTCTCGTTGCATGCATGCATCCAACCACTCAATGCTGTTTTACTGGAACCGAAATGGGCGTCCACACTGCAGGCATGTTTATAGTGACTTGTATACTTTTTGTATACACTCTGCCACACCATGTGTATACAGGAGCACGATGGTGTATAGTGACTTGTATGCTCATATCCCATTTATTTTTGGGGCAAACAAGAAATCACAGTACTGAAAATTCCGCACTGTGCAGTTCTTCTATTTCGTTTTTTAATTGTATTATGGTTTGCTGTCTATCCACATTTGCTTGATTGTTTTCAGGGTATTCGCAAAACAAACTCCATTGGTCAATCAGCTGCCCACATGCATGTATTCATTACACGACGCTTGTTATGGGTGTACTCGAAAAGAAAATTGTGATGTATGGTACTATAATAAGTGACCTTCACTCATACCTATGTGTGTTTCACACTGTGAACTATTCGTATACAGTGAGCAATGCGAGCATTGCCTGCATATGACAAATGTATTATATTTGTGCAATGAACGGTTTGTTCACAACAACCGACACGCAAGAGCTACTTCAAGAATTGTTCTATAAGGCTAAGAGTTGTCAAAACAGCGGTCGCCCACATGCATGTATTCATACAGTAACACAACATTTGCTATGCGTGTACGAAACATCTTGTGATGCATGATACTAATTTGAATTAAATTGAGTTGAAAAACAAATATAGTTTTTTATTCCCCCCGCGGTGGTCGATACCGTCCTGAAGTTTTACAGGGCCCAAGACAATTTTGGGTGCCCCTGTTTGCACGCTGCGTTCCCGTGAGTGGCGTGGCAGGGTGTATATAAAAATGATGCATGATACTAATAATTTGAATATATATGCTAGTGATGCATTTCATACATTTACTGACGATCGATGTAGCGACCTTCACTCATACCTATGTGTGTTTCACACCGTGATTTGCTTCGTGTGGTTTACATCGTGAATGACTTCGTGCGTAGCCTTGTATGTGTGCGCCCCATTGCGCCGGGAGACGCACGTCGTGATCGACTACCACGGTCTGATTTAATTACTGGATGCCTCTGTTGTTGTTGGGTGCATTTCACACAATGCGTGGTGGTAAGCCAGCGTGAATAGCAATTCTCACTATAATTGCATACACTCGCTAACGACAATTTGCACCCCATCCCCACTGCATACATAATGATTATTGTATGTCACTGCGGCCGATCCGCCATGATTATGTAGGAGCGCATTGGTGTGTTTACTATCGGTTGGGAGTCTATATGTGTGAGACATACATCATGCAGTAAGTCAGTTGTGGTAATGGACTAAATTGCCAACATGGGCGCATCGCAGACACATTCAGATAATACGAAATGCGTTTGCAGCACGTGCGTTTGTTCATGTCTCACATATTTTTTGTATACACTCTGCCACAATGTCTCACATATGAAGAGCGCATGCACTTTTCTATTTATTTACGGTGTTGTGATTAAATGCCGGTTGCGGTTACGCGGAATGTGATATCAGATATAAAGCAATCACCCGCTACAACAACGGCGTGCATACATATAGAGATCAGCAGTCTGAACTTCTCCATCAAGATGTTGCGGGTATTGATGATGTGCACCTCCACTTATCTTATATGTTTTCATGTATACATGTGCAAATAATGATGTATCATGGTTGTCGGTGGTTTATTTTGATTATGCTTTTGTGGTCGTGTGCATCATTGGTGCGGTGTTGTTGCCCATGTCATGGTACGTATCCAGCATGCGCGAATACATGAGACACACATTTTACCGATGTTTGGTATGCCAAGTCCAAGAACATTGCCCATAGCTCAGCAACGTTGGCCAAATACCCGCAAACTCAAGATCCGTATCATAATTTCAACAACGACAATTGAAAATCGTGCAAATATCAGAGCTTTTGTAACCTTTCACTCATCGTGTTACTGCCTTGTTTGGTCAACAAAGAATATGAACAAAGAGCAGATAGAGCATCGATCAGAGCAGATAGAGCATCGATCAGCCCGCAGTCATGATATTGAAGCCGCGTCCCTGATAAATGACCCAAGGTGCTGCTAGCCGATCCTAGTAGGCCATGTGCCCCGGAATACATCAGTCACTGTGCGGCGATGTTGATTTTATTTCTAAGAGGGTGCATGCTATATATATATATATACATATATATGGATTACTGTAATAAGGCTCATGCCCAAGGGTTGAAAACATCGGTTATAGTGAGGCTTTCATTTATAGCTGAATGCATGATATGGGCGGGGGGGGGGTAAGTTTAATGACGGATTTTCATATAAGGGGTAATATGTACTACTGTATTATGTGCCCCTGTTTTGCGCGTTGTGATCCCATGCGCGACGTGGCATGGTGTATATATAACATAAATTATGGGGTGATAAGATGATCAACACCGGTGAATTCATACCGACATCGGAAACTCTCACCCTTTTTCAAGTTTGTGCCTCTAGAGCAAGGTGCTGATGAGATGCATCACCTCACATCGACATCAGTCTCTGCACTGTTGTAACCATCGATCCCGCGGGAGAAGACCCAATTGGTTCAATAATAGGGGCTCTACAGGCACAACCCCTCCGTCTACGGCACGTATGTAGGCCTCCTCCTTACTTGTTGTTTGCACCACTAGACTTTAATCGTCCATGTACAACTTGATGGCACTCATTCAGCATCACAAGACGTCTCTGGCCGCAAAGATATAATGTCACGGCGGCCTCCTCCGAGACCAATGTATTTCGGTGCCAACAAAATCCTCCTTCCATCGGAACGACGATGCACGAGTGCCGCACTTGCGCATCATCAGCACGGTCCGAGGTCGAGAACTCGAGATGCCTCCCCTTGCCCTAAGCCGTATACTCTAGTTATCGTTGTATACTTATTCCACATTTGAGGCATCGAAGCATGATTGTGATTGTCTCAATCGTCTGCTACGCGAATATCGATACATTGAGTGTAAGGTACCCCTCAAGCCTTAACTCAAGGACCCGTACACAATACTCTCTACAGAGTGATCACCGGTGAAGACGGTTTCCTAAGAATTAGCCATTTTATTGACCTTATTTGTTCACCGGTGTGAAGCCATTGTATCACCAGCCTGTGATGTAAAAAGATTTCGGCCAGTCGCTTTCTGACAATTCGACCGGCCACTTTTGCTCAGTATCCGAGTATGACTGGCTAAAAGCCTGACACTTGGTGGGGTTGAGCGCTCTTACGGACATCGGCATTTGAGCGGGGGGACTATGGCACCGCGCTCTGGTTGACGAGTGGTGCTTGGGTTTTTGTTCACTATCCTCTGAGTTAGTGGGCATTTTGTTGGGGTGACCTGGCGCTTGGCCAACGCTTGCGGCCCTTATTTCCATACTACACATTATTCCACATTTATCACTTTATTGCCGCTAGGCTGATGACCATGCTCTGCTCTTGGCTGGGGCGAGAGGGGCAATACAAAGCATTCAATTGCGGATCCCCCCCCGCCCAGACCTCGATATTTTGCATCGGGGGGTTTACATCGCCCCCTTGCTAGAACTCGGTTTTTTATTGTAGGAGTATCAACGTTTCTGTGGGTTTAAAATTCGTTATCGGTGCTGAGATCTGTGTTTGACGCAGCCCTGACAGGCAGTCCCATGACCACACACCCCTAGTCTGTCCGTTCGGACTACAGCAGTGACTTAGAAGTAGTAGTAGGAGTACAACACAATAGTGCGCGACTAACCGACCGAGCGGGTTTAGGCTTTAAATTTATCTCTCAGAAACCATCATCATATTTACCCTACCGTACACATAGTGAATGGTACAATGCATTCTGAGACTGCGGGACGATATCCAATCGGTATCCGGGGGGCACTTCCAGGGTATCGGCGGTACCATCAATTGGAATCATTATTTCCGATACCACCATCACACGCGCAGAGGTGAAAGTGTTCCATGCGCGGACCATACCACCATCACAACGTGTGCAGGGGCGGGATGCGCAGCACGTGCGGATACCACCACCATCGCGTGCGTGGGGGCGGGAGTACTCCACACGCTGATACCGCCACCATGCACATGGGGTGGGAGTGCCCCATGCGCGGATACCACTATCACGCGTGCGGAGGGGGGCGTGCCCCGCGTCTTATACCGCGCGCGGGTGTTGTGGGGGAAGGAGCCGCGTGGGCTTGATGAGCGTCGATGCACCTACACTGCTCCCGCCATGAAACAAAAAAATGGCTTTTCTCTCATCTTTTAAGCAAGTTTGTGCGGATTTTGATAGTGGCTAGAAGGGATTCTGAGTGCCCCGCCCCGGAGGTCATCTTCAGGTCTTTGGAGGGTCATTCCCCCCCAAAGATCTTACTTTGCTACCGTGGGGCGGCGGTTCAGAACCCCTGCAAGAGTCCAAATTTGGCTCATGGTGAGGATGACACCCCCCCCGCCCCCCGACTACAAAGGGATACATCATCCCCCGCCCCCCCGTCTCTCTGCAACAATGAAAACCATGTGACAACCTTACGGTAAATGGAGCATGCAATAAAGTGAAAGCCGATGTGCAATGATGCTATGCACGCTTGCGTTGCACGACGGGGTACTGTTGTAACATACTCGAGTGTAGTCTGACAAATAATGCATGTGTATGTGTATAAGGTGGTAGGGCGCAACGTATGTGTCAATGCCCACATACGCCATGCTACTGCGACAACTTATAATGATAATGATGAGGATGCATGCCAAATCAAATTGTGTAAATATGCTCAACGTGGTACTGGTTTCCATGGTGCAGTGTACATCGGGGTGGGTGCACACTATCGGAAGCAAGTCGTCGATCTTGAGCAACTATTATGGCATTGTGTACGCACATTACCAACGAATAAACCATACGTTCTGGTGCGTTGTACAACAACCTGTGGCAATTCATTTGCCCCTAGATCGTCCCAAGTAGATACACAATTTCAGTTTTTATGGCGGCGGGTGTACGCGATTGATTCATGTTTGGTAAGTGACAAAGCATATCTATTTTGCCGGACGGAGCCGCTCGCCCACGGGCGTACTTAGGCTCTTAAGGTATCTGTGGCTAGTACTTCCAATGCTCGTGGGTTGTCGAGAATCAATGAATACCTACTCAAGTAATTGGTATCCATTATTGATTAAGCAACTTTTTTATCGTGATGGCTGTCGCACATATGCAGGTGTATACAAACTCTGAGGTGGATAATATCGATGTAAACAGAGTTAGCTCATATATGTGCCGCCTTTACGCTTGTCTCAGTGTTCAACAACTTGACAATCTCGTTGCTGCAGTTGTGGTGCACCCTACTATTCGTCTACGAGGGGTAATCGCATTATTGCAGGTGAGGACATCAACCACCACCACTTAGTATCATAGCCGCCATAGCAGTACATACAAAATTCATCGTGTGTTTTATATTCACAAATATGCCCTTGATTATAACTTCCCGTGAGTGTTTCCTGCTTTTAACAGGGTCGCATTCCGAAAATTGCCCAAAAATGTGTATTTACAAAGAGTCTCGCAGAGTTACAAGCCTTATTTCCCACTAGTCTCGATATCTTGGATTGTCTTCCGGAGCATTCATTGTCATGATTATGCTTGGCATTCTATTTGGGAATTGAATAATCGATACGGCCTTCACGCTTGATCGGGAATACACTTATTTTGGTTGGGAATTGTATCCAATCTCGAGGCGTTTGATCACTCCTCTGCACTATCATCTGTTGTCAATTTATCATGTTCTAGATGCTCGCACGGTAGCGCGTTATTCCAAAGATGAACAAAGGTTGTTAGCTCTTGCACGATATGCACGATAATAACAGTTTGTAAATTTTGGACTACGTAAATTTGTGATGATTGACGGTGTCAGAGCATATTTTGAATGAACGCACAGTTAGATCATTTCATACTTGATAAAAATATACATGGACTTGCACACTATTAGGATAATGGATACTGCTCATGTGACCCACATGCCTCCTATACTTGCACACACAATTATTGGCAACGGTACACGTCACGCGAGTGAGGAATGAAACTGTAAAGTAGTCAAAAGTCACGTACTCGGGTCCCAACAACTGTCACATTACATATATTAGCATATATTGCACTTCATCCGGACGATGAGAAGATTTTACAAAAAAAACATATGAGATCATTTTAGGTGGACTGTTTTTGCTATATATTTTGCCGTCCCGAAGTCCCACATGACGCCATACGCATTGGACATGCAACATTCGCGAGGGTATTGATTCACGGACATATAACGGTGTACCAAAATGATGCGGATAAGTAACACTTATTTGACACCATGTGGGAGGAGGTCCATGCCAATATCCATTGTGATAACATTATATCATAGTTTGAATCATTTCAAGATAGTTGAACAATGGTGAAGGTGAGGACATGCATGTTAGAGCCCACTATGGCTATTTGTATTCGATACTCTGAACCGAACGCGAGGTACCCGTTTCCATTACCGCGGATAGTATGACACTCTTCGAGCCTGGTCGTTAGCTCATATCACCGTGCTATTCGAATATCGATATACATATGGTATATCCAGAGCATATATCACATTTGCATACCCTTAAAATGTGGTATCCGTATCCGATACAAGTCCTGAAATATGTCAATATTTCAAGCGAACGATCGATCGAAGTTTGTATTTTACGACAACTAATTTAACTACGGTGACTATGCAAATATTATAACCGAGCGTGTCAAATATGTAAAAATGGTGAACACACACCGAATGGTGCAGGTGAACAGAATACGATGGGGCGCACGATATATAATATATCGAGTTGTTCAACTTTGCTGACGTATGCTGAGATCTGGCTAGCAGCCCGGACGGGGAGTCCCTTGGTAGGCTGGTGTACGTACATGCCGTGTACGTCACAGGATGCCACGTCACTTGTCACTTAGACGAGCGAAGAAAACGACTTGGAAGAAAACCAGCCGCCCATTGCCGATGCGATGTCTCATCGTATATAAAACGAATCGTCAACGTCGAATGTGTCGCGAGTCTGGATAGGATCATCGTAAATGAATCGCCATCGTCAACCTGACTCGTGAGGTCACGACACGAGAACGCGATGTCGTCGTCACGAGTCATGGCAGCATCATGCATTCGACATATCGACCATTCATTTCCCCGATTCCCCCGCATTTCATGTTGGCCTAGTGGAGATTTTGATATCGACAAGCCTAGTATATTGATGATCTGCCGAGCACAACCGCGACTTACAAACCCAGAGTCGTTGTTCATCTACGTTTGGATCCTTTAGACTTGACACAACAAGACCCAATAAGCCTCGTTGCACACACAAAGGGCAACCCACTACTTTTTTTAGTGAAAATAATGATATCATACTAGAATTGTCGATCTCAAGATCGGTCTCCGCTAGGCCGATGTGATATCAATCACGTTGATCATGCAAGTTAGGATGCAAACATTAATAACATGCATGCCAGATTGACGATGATGATTCGTTTACAATGGCACTATCCAGACTCGCGACCACACGTTTGGCGATGACGTTTTGTTTTCGTTTCATGAGAAGTCGCGGCGCGTCTTATCGGTTATTCTAAATTTTGTTTTCCGATTTCCTTCTTCACTTCGTTCCTCTGACTCTGAGTGATGAATGACGCGGAATATCACGACGTGCACGTGCGCCAACCAATCACAACTACGTTTTGATTATTGATCGAGTTGATTGAATAATTTGCCCAGGTGTGGTGCTGCGATGGACCCCCGTATGTCGATGACATCGGGGCGGATTCCAATGCACCAGCGTAGGATCCTGAATTTATATAGAGCTTGGGTTCAAAGGATCTATTGAGGCTTGCATTGGTAAGCTTCCGTTGGCCAGTGGTCATGGGTAAGCTCAAACAAGCGAATTCAGTCAATTGTACTCCTTATTTATCAGCACTCTTGTCAACAAGTACCGCAAACCAGCCTATGCTATGCTGAGTACAACATAGTTCACCATCATAATTTACTTCGTGTATTCATACCTTTGCTAGTCCCGAAGCCCAAGACTCAGATGTTAATTCAGCTATACCATTCAGGATTGCTCCAATATGTTGACAACTGTATTACACAACACCCAAATTAACGTGCTCAACTCCAGGCAAGTTCTTCCATTGCCGTTGCCACCTTGCCCATAGTGCACAGCAATAATCTAAGCATCAGCAGCAGGCTCGTAGAAAAGGTGTTGTCTTCGGTGGCCATTTTAGTAAACAAAGAAGCTTTGGTCCAGAGTTTTCCCATCAACAACGGCCTATGCCACAGTCTCCTTGCTTGTCCCTGCCGCTTTCTAGTATTGTGGACTTTTGCTTCTGTCTGGGTTTTGCATTCAAGATTAAAGCACTTTCTGGGTAGATATTAATCTCTCAACTCTGCACCACCCGTTCACTCTTGCCACCTTCTAAATATCTGAGTCCGACTCGGATTCAACTTCATACTTGGCCTCATAGAATAGCCACAAGGGGTGACAACCATATAGGTCTTCCCGCAGAGCGCAGCCCTGCACCACCTTCTGCAAGGAGGAGACCGTAACTCCAGGGCATCCATATGCACTGAGCTGCTCTATTTTCGAACAACGTTGCCCCACTAGTGAGATTGATATGTCCGTGATGTGCTTGCACTCGCCTACATTCAACAGCTGAAGATTCGGGCAAAACCGAGCTACTTGAGAGATGCTCACGTCGGTGACATCTTTGCAGCCACTCACCACAAGCCTCCTTAGCCGGCAGCAGTTTGCCGCGACTACGGAGATCGATGCATCCGTTACTTGAAAACAGCCCCATACATATAGCTTCTCCAAATGGCTGCATCTTTCACCAATAGTCCTTATGGACTGATCTGTCACGCCTTCGCATGCTCCAACATCAAGTACTCGCAACTTCGTGCAGTGACTGCCTAACACGTTGATGGAGATGTCAGTCACCTTGTGACACTCGTTCACGGAGAGGTATCTGAGGTTTCGGCAACCCTTACCAATCGCTTGGATAGTCGCATCGCTCACCTCTTCGCATTCGCTGACGGAAAGAGCTCGGAGGTTATGGCAACGCTCCAACAGTTGTAAAGCGGAGTCGGATATGGGACAGCCGTAGCAGTAGAGCTCTTGCAAGTGCGGAGAAGTGCGAACACACTTGCTCATGGACTTGTCAGAAATGTTCGGGTTTTTGCTCACGCTTAAAAACTGCAAAGCCGGACCGAGCAACTCTATTGAAGCATCCGTCACGCCCGTAGTACCATACACGTCGACGTGCTGCAAAGGACAGGTTCGAAAGATGGGTATCGTCGAGGCGTCAGTAACCGCACTCAAGTTACAGAGGGCCAGATATTGAAGCCGAAGGAACCGCTGAGGAATCTCACAGATGGACACGTCGGTCACGCGACTGGACCCTTTCAACAAAAAATGAGTCAGCTGAGAGCATTTCTCGAAGACCCCGATAAGGGCGTCATCGGTCAGCTGAGTACATCGATGGAACTCAAGCCTTGTTAAGTTCTGCAGCCCCCCGCTCGGTAGACTGAGGACCTGGGAATCGGCGAGAAGTGGACTATTTATTGAAATGCACGAAGTACATCGAAGGCAGTCGGTGACCCACGATGGCGCCTTTTTGCTGAGCGTGCGAAGCTGCGCAACAGATTTAAAGGGCAGAAGTCCCAGCACCCGCCCTCCAAGCTCCACAGGAAGCTCCCAGAGAATGAACTTGTTGGCCTGCCACGGAGACACACGGGCAACCACAAGCATACTGCTCAGAGAGGTGTCTTGAAAACACTAAATGAGGATAAGTGCGAGTGACCAGATCACATTCAAACCAATTTTTTGTAGCAGCCGATGATAAGCTCGTGTACAGCTTACGGGGATAGTTGATTTCACGTGAGTCATTGCTGCAATATTTTCCCTCTCCACCTCCCCACAGCATATTGTGTTACCTGAGACATCAACTAGAGTGACGATCCGGCCTTTTGCGAAACTCTGCCTCCTTTTTTGCCAAGAGCTCCTGATCTCTTATCACACCGCGGTGCAGCCTCTGTTCACACATAAGCATTGTCACTGGTAAAGAAAATTCAGGATCGCCGCCAGAAGAAACAAAGAAATATAACAGTGTCGACAAAAAAATTGCATAACCGTTCCGTCAACACCGACGCGCATCCAGTGTGAACAATTGATCTGTATAATCTTCATATCATTTCAACACAAATCTGTTTGAAGTGAGGATCAGTGTGTGTCTTGGAAAGTTTGACAACTGAAGGCCGGCAAAGATGATACCTGTCTTTCTTCCACTTGCATCTCGTGAATCACACCCACACCCACAAGAGTAGCCGCAGTGACAGCAACCAAAGTTACAACAGCTGTTTTGGTCATTGTGGTTTCCCCTGAAAAGTAAAGGGTATCTGTGAGGCAATCTGCTGAGGTTGGCTTCTTACACACGGATTCACAGTCTACCAATGTTTGGGTTCTGTTCAGGCGGAAGTGCTACTGTTGGACTGTTACAACGGTGATGTACAAACGTGACTAAATGGCGTGATGTGGCATACTGGTCATAAGCCTTTAGAATCTTTGCTGTTGACACTATTGACTATAAAATTTCATATATTTCCTTTGTGTCGTAGTCCGGGAAATATTCTATTGCGAGGCGCACGTGCTGAAATAGCAAATACGAAGGAGTTTGTTCATCTCGAAGGAGTTCTGTAATCTAATGTTTATGTTAGGTTTTGGTTTGGTTTTAGGTTAGGACCGACGCGACGCTGACAGCGACACGACGAGCGGAGCGTGTCATCACCTGTACCTGTGTCATGTCACGTGTAGAGTTGTCATATGTCTCAGATGATCGGAGTGCGAGAGACGCAGAGCTGTCGATCTCGTGCAGTCGCAGTCGCAGTCGCAGTCGCGAGTCGTGTCACAGTGTGTGTCACACGTCGTACACACGAAACCGACAGCGCAGCGACATCGACATTTCGACAGTCGGTATCGGTAGCGGTGAACACTGTAGCGGTCTCCAGCGGTAGCGGTAGCGGTAGCGGTATCGGTATCGGTAGCGATAGCGGTCTGCGTTGACATGACATGAATAATACATGACATGCCATGACACAGAAGAGAGGCATAGCATAGCATAGCATAGGCAGACGAGAGGATTCCTATCGTATGTGTCATCACACACACAAAAGCATTTCTTCGATGCTCGTGCTCCCTTCCGATTCCCATTCCGTTCGCTTGGTTTTATTACAGACAGATTGGCGAGGCGCAAGAATTCCACAAGGAGAGCCTTCCAGCGAACATCGGGCATAGCGCCTTACTTTCTGTTGACTGACATTGCTTGAAAAGGGAAGACTGTCACGCACACAGAGTGACTTTGGTGAAATAATAGCGATATTGCAACGTCTGCACACCATCACTTACTTCAAACCGCCACTGATCGAATACTCTGAAGTCAAACGAAATGTCGTCGTATTTACGTAAACTTGGAGCCAAAGTCGATCTGGGAGCTGTGGCACAGGTATTTTTTTTAAAACGTTTACTTCGCATATTGCGGTTTGCACGTGTTCAGTGCACTTTGTTCGTTGCAGGGTGTTGGTAACTTTTTGGGGGGAAGCGGGGAAGAGATGGATGACGGTGGCGTTGAGGTAACGGTTTCAATATTTTTATTTCTGTTTAGCTTTATCTTTGGTCTATTTTTATTTTGCTTGCGGAACCCCCTTCCGCTAAGTTGCCGCGTTCTGATTATTCTTGCGACACGCTGTACAGGAGCTACTTGAACGTATCAGCGATGGTGTGTTGGCTGACGATCGACGATCTGCGATGAACGAAATTAGAATTCGGGTAGCCCAGCCCCACCATTTTTTAATGAAATGACTGGGTTTCAAAACGCTAAGAAACTGTTGTCCGCAGGTGTCTGAAAGTCCTCAAGCGCAGCTTGCACTCGGAGCCATTGGGTTGCCGGTCCTGATTAACGTCTTGAAGGAAGAACGGGAGGATGTCGAGGTTAGTTCTGTCCCGACAACTCGTGTGAAGACCACCCTCTTTTCGAAGGCTTATGAGCTTTGTGTTAGTAGAGACGTGTCAAGGAAGACCGGAAGCTCAAACGCGTCATCGTCAGCGAAACAACGATTCCTGCACTTTCGATGCGGTTGATTACAGCTGGTTTTGAAAAGTGTTATCCAGAAAGACGACTTCTAACATATGCTTATGCCGATTGTTTGGCACAGATGGTGCGGGGTGCGCTGGAATCGCTCTACAACGCGATGGCAACTGAGGTTTGCCCACGGCACCCCTGACTCCATTTTAAAAGTGTTGCGGGATATGCCTGAACTTGCTGTCAGGTGCTCTGTACCCGACGTAAAACCCTCAAGCTACACACAATAGTACCTATTGCGTTCGATCGGGCAGATCATCTGATGCTCCATCGTACCGATTCTGAGAGTCTCCCACACACACGGCTGCCAATCCGTGTCTCCTCGCGAGGGACTACGAAATTTTAATGAAAGCCTCATTACAACCTTTTAAGTGGTCAAACACAAGGCGATCACGAATCTCTAGGTGGAAGACGCGGTCTGAGGTGTAAGTCAACTTTCACAGAAGCTGTTTTTTCTCCATGCGAAAGATTCCTTTCCTCATCACGCAAGATTTCAGCGACGCCTCGGCGCAGCAGCCGCGCGTTGACGCCCGGAACGGAATGGCGCTGCCCTGCTCCCGAGCCTAGTGCCTGCTCCCGAGCCTAGTGGACTGCTGACAGCGATTGGTGCCGTTGTATGCTGTGTCTGCTCTCCAGCTCGACAACAGTGTGGTCAGTGGGATCTCACCCTGCAAGGTCAACGCGGGTAAGTTAATCTGTGGACCTCGCCCTATCAGGCGCTTAAAACACCTGGTATATAAACTGCACTTTGATTCTTTATCTGTGCCCGCCCCTTGGAGCCTGGCCCGAAATTCTTAACGTGACGAGATTTTAGACTTTTCCTAACAGCTCAGAAACAGAACGAACCCCGATCGAAGTAAACGCAACTCTCGTTTTCACATTTTCAAGGCCTGACGGAGCGCAATGTGTGGAGCGACTTTGAACTGACTGTGACCCTCCGTGTCAGTTTGTCTCACCCACTTTTCTGAAACTCGCTTGCCGCTGGGTGCTTCACGGGTGCAGATTTGTTCGCTCGCGAAAAGGGCTATGTGCAGCTGTTGCTCAGCCTGCTGGAGGAGGAAGATTTCTATGTAAGCCACGACCTGTGGTTCACACAACTCCGCCCGTTCTGCAGCGAATAGCTATCTCTCCCGTGTAGTTTGGCGCACGATGCGCGGATATCTCCAAAAGGTTATCTGGCAACTATACGTCCACTCGGCCTGTGATATGGAGACATGAGGGGGCACAGTGCACCCGAGGATATGCAAAGTACCCCGCTCTCCGACCATATTCGGTCGCCTACGGTTGCGGCCTTCGTTCCGCCGGACTCGTGCCAGCGCACACGCTTTGTTCTCGTACCGTGTCATGAGTGGGACCATCTATGCGTCTGCATCGCTGCTCAGCCTATCAGAGCACAAACGCGCAGAGCTGAGATACCGGGACGATGGTGCGCAGGTCCGCTATCATACTGTGCAGCTGATGACGGAGATCATCTCGAAGGCGCCCCAGGGATGCCTTCAGGAAGCTATCCTCGCCAGCCCGATGGGCGTTTCGCGCCTGATGGATATGATGAATGAGCGCGAGGTGTGTTTCCAGCTTAGCACGTTGCACGTTAGCATGATGCTGTTGCTAGGGTCTACGCTGCTCGGGGTACCTGGTCGCCCCTGCTTCAGCACGGGGACACTGCTCGCACTGACCCAGCTGCCTTCCGAGATCACCCGTAGAAGGTGGTGGGTGGTACGACACTTCGAGCGAGGCGGCGGCTTGCCGCAGAAGCTGCTCGTTTTCCCGCCGAAGCCCAGAAGTGTCCCAGCCACCGCGTGCACCAAGGGCTCCTGCAGGCGCCGCCGCTGGTTCACAAGTGGCTCACGACCCCAGTTTGCAATCCGGGCAGTTTCACGGAGGTGCAGGTACACGGCTGGCAACATGGATACCGACCGGCGGCTCACTTCCCCGGGCGATCGTTCTGCAATGGCGCAGCTTCCCCCCTCGCGGGGGTTTCCAGGGACTCGAGCCCCAGTGGGAGGTATCTTGGGAGAAAGTGATGGGTGGCTCGTCGCCTCTGACAGGTGATCCGCAATCAGACGCTGTTGCTGCTGTCGTCGCTGAGCTCCAGCCATGCGAACGAGGAAATTAAGAAGATCGTGGTGTTCGAGGGCGCCTTCGAGCGCTTGTTCCACATCATCAAAGAGGAAGGCGCCGCCGATGGTGGAATCGTCGTGCAGGACTGCCTCGAGCTGATGTCGAACCTCCTGCGTGATAATAGCTCCAACCAGGCAAGCAGCTCCCTGTGCCGCGCGCAGAACCGCGGAACCCGGTCTCTCCCGGCCCCAGGGTGGCGGCCAGCAGGGCACCCGACGGGAGCTCCAAACACTCCTGCCTTCTCCTCTCAGCCCACCACTGGAGACCTCAAGTGCCGCTGCGCGCACACGTTCCACTCACAGACCCCCACCCGGAGACATGCGTCGTACCTCGGAGGCCTCCAGGGCCCCCGGTGGATCCTGCCCGCGTCGCAGAGGGCCTAGTGACGCACTGACCCGAGACCCGTTTGCTCTCAAGGATTTGCTCCAAGTGTACGGCTTTCCCGAAGATTCCCGAGTGACTGCTGGGGGATCGACCTGGCCTGCACTCCTCGCGCGAGGTTGCTTGGGATCCACTGCTATGGCTGCCAGAGGCGTTAGCAGTGCGCGTTCCTGGTGTCGTCCTGATGCAGGTCTTCTCGGCTCCGCTTGCCTCTGACCCGCAGGCCTTCCAACAGCCGTCTTGCCAAACTCTTCGCCCCTTCGAAACAGCGCTTTTCGAAGGGGCGAAGTTGTGGAGAAGCTGAGGTAGCCCGAGGCCTCGGGACCTGAGGTTGACGAAACCCTGCATCAGCTTGCGTGCAGGAAAGAGTGGAGAGAGCACAGGTAGAGCGCTGCGAGAGCTCCGAGAGAGCCCCGAGAGCGCCTAACTGCGTGATGGTCGATGGAGCCCTGCTGCAGCTTAGCCTCTGAAGGGGGTGTAGAGAGGAATCTGAGGCAGGGTGGCCTTGCCTGGGGTTTTGGGCAGGGTCGATGCAGCCCTCCCAGGGCTGGTTGGATTGTAGGGTTCTAGATGCTTTTTCAGCCGGATCAAAGGTCTAGATTGTGCGGTTGGCAGGATTCCCGGGTCGGCCAACTTGGTGTGCCCCTGGCCGCAGGTGTTTTTCCGCGAGAGCTCCTTCCTAGCTGGGGTGCCTTCCTTGCTAAAGCTGTGATAGTTCCTCGGTGCGCCCCTTTTCCCCTCCCCCTGCTCCGCGCTCCGCTTTATCTCACCACCTGCTCCTGTTGTGCCCGCGCATCCTTCCTGCCTAGGGTGCACACGCCTGAGCAGCTGATCCCCGTTCTTCGCTGTGCCTGCATCTCTTCCTGCCCAGGGTGCACACGCTGAGCCGTTTGATCTCGCTTCGCTGTGCCTGCATCTCTTCCTGCCCAGGGTGCGCACGCTGAGCCGCTGATCCCCTGCTTCGCTGTGCCCGGCATTCCTTCCTGCCTAGGTGCACACGCTGTCGCTGGATCCCCTGCCGCCGTGCCTGGCATCTCCTGCCCAGGGTGCACACGCTGAGCAGCTGATCCCTGCCCGCTGTGCCTGCATCCTTCCTGCCCAGGGTGCACACGCTGAGCAGTTGATTCCCTGCTGCGCTGTGCCTGCATCTCTTCCTGCCCAGGGTGCACACGCTGAGCAGTCGATCTCTGTTCCGCTGTGCCTGCATCCTCCTGCCCAGGGTGCACACGCCGGAGCAGGTGGATTCCCTGCTTCGGCTGTGCCTGCATCTCTTCCCTGCCCAGGGTGCACACTCCTGAGCCGTTGATTCCCTGCTTCGCTGTGCCTCGGCATCTCTTCCCGCCCAGGTGCACACGCTGAGCAGTTGATTCTGCTTCGCTGTGCCTGCATCTCTTCCCTGCCCAGGGTGCACACGCTAGCAGCTGATCTCGCTCGCCTGTGCCTGCATCTCTTCCTTGCCTAGGGTGCACACGCTGAGCCGTTGATTCTGCTTCGCTGTGCCTGCATCTCTTCCTGCCTCAGGGTGCACACGCTGAGCAGTTGATTCCCTGCTTCGCTGTGCTGCACTTCCTGCCCAGGGTGCACACGCTGAGCAGCTGATTCCCTGCTTCGCTGTGCCTGCATCTCTTCCTGCCCAGGGTGCACACGCTGAGCAGTTGATTCCCTGCTTCGCTGTGCCTGCATCTCTTCCTGCCTAGGGTGCACACGCTGAGCTGTTGATTCCCTGCTCCTGCGCTGTGCCTGCATCTCTTCCTGCCCAGGGTGCACACGCTGAGCAGTTGATTCCCTGCTTCGCTGTGCCTGCATCTCTTCCTGCCTAGGGTGCACACGCTGAGCTGTTGATTCCCTGCTCCGCTGGCACCTCAACATGCCGCCAGAAGCCCTGAGTGCAGACTGGGCAGTGAACCTCCGGGGAGCTGCAGCTTTAGGGCCTCCAGTAGGCGGTGGAGGGGTGGAAGACCATGGAGGGGGGAGCGATAGAAGGATTGAAGCCCGTGGATGGGGGAGTGGGTGAGGGGATGAAGCCCTTTTTGGTCGGGGCAGCACTCGAGGGAAGGGGTTGAAGCCCTTTGAGGGGGGAGTGGAGGAGGGTGTGAAGTTCGTGGAGGGGAAGCGCTGGAGATGTTGGAGCGTGTTGAGGGGGGAGCTGCCCGTGGGCATGAAGGAGTGCAAGTATCCTGGCTGAGATTTGTGGAGGGGAGCGGGCGGCGCTTGTGAGGGCGGCGAGGGCAGTGACAGCAGACACAGTGCTACCACAGCAGAAGGTGGCGAACCTGCTGAGTGGGATGGATCTCATGAAGGTGCTGGTGGCCACCAGCTATCCGCCTCCTGACAACGACACCAACCGCATCGCCAATCAGAGCCTGCTCATGCAGGTGCGCCCAAATCCGCAGGCCTGGCTCTCCAGCCAATCAGAGCCTGCTCATGCAGGTGCGCCCAAATCCGCAGGCCTGGCTCTCCAGCCAATCAGAGCTTGCTCATGCAGGTGCGCCCAAATCCGCAGGCCTGGCTCCCCTTGCTGCTGCGGCAGTGAGACGAACGTGGAAGGCCTCACGTGGGGGTTCGCCCATGTAATGTCTGCGCACAGTGTATCAGTTCTGGGCCTTGCACAATGAATTGTAAACCCGTTTCTCCAAAATTCTGCCGTTATTGGGCGATGCGAGAAAACAATGAAGATCGGTTTTGTGGGCTTCCTCATCAATGAAGAGCCCCCCATATTCTACCCGTGTAATGGCAGTTCTATCACAAGGGTCCCTCGGGTAAACTCAGGAGCTTTGGGCAACTGGGTGGACAAAGGAGGGTGTGGGGAGGGGGGGGTGTGATAGAATGGCGCGCTGGAGGAGCTCTTGCCCCTGGCGATGCAGCCCAAGTCCCCGGAGCTGAGTGCAGAGGTGCCTTCCCGCAGCCCTGACTGGCCGCTGGAGTCGCTGAGCCGGGTTCTCCCTTGGAAGCTAGCTGAAACGCCCGGCCGTTAGGCTGGGTCGCGCGGACGCTCGGTGGCTTGCGGCCGTTAGGCTGGGTCGCGCTGACGCTCGGTGGCTTGCGGCCGTTAGGCTGGGTCGCGCTGACGCTCGGTGGCTTGCGGCCGTTAGGCTGGGTCGCGCGGACGCTCGGTGGCTTGCGGGCTTTCATGATGGGGCATCAAGGTCCCAGCTCGGTGGTGTATACTGAAGTGGGGGAGGGGATTCTGAACGCAGGCTATTTGGTGGATACTGAAGTAGGGGGTTCGAACGCAGGCTCTGTGGTGTATGCTGAAGTGGGGGGGGATTCGGAACGCAGGCTCTGTGGTGTATAGGAGAGTTGGTTGCAGATCTTCCTGACAATCAGGCTGCCTTCGGCAATGCAGTGGTACGTCCTTCGATCATGGTGGCCGTGCTCGGCGCCCTGGAGTCCATGTGTTGAATATGGTATAATGATCGAAGGACACCCGTAAGCCAACCATGGAAGCACTTACTCCGACCATTTCATTTGTGCTCTTCTCGTCCCTGCCTGTGCTACTTGAGAATTATCAGCGCAGGCTTTGCTGCTCGACGGGCCACGTGGCAGCACGGGACTGGGCACTGAAGCAGCCTGATTGTTTCTGTGTGAGCAGATCACGAAGCGGTGACGCCCCAGGCCCACATCCCAAGACGTGGTGTTGACTCAGCCTCCGAGGTCCTGCACCCCTCGCTGGAGCGTGCGCGTGCAACCTCAGTGTGGTGGGGGGGGAGGGGTGCGAGCAGGTGGAAGGGGAGATGATGCCGATGCCAGCGCTGAATGCTGTGCTGAATGTAGCGCTCCGGGCGGAAGGCGCCGCCCAGCGCCGCGCTGCGGAGCATGCCTTCAAGAGTTACTGCCGCAAGAACGCGGACGGGCAGCTGATGCTGGCCACCACCATCATGCCAGTCGGGGGGGAGCCGGCCGGGGATGAGCACCGCTCCTTCGGCGGCCTCCTGGTGCGCGCCATCACGGGCGCAGACGGCCGCGGAGACCTCGGGGCCATGATCCGCGCGGCGGTGGTGCTGCAGTACGTGCTCGAGGGCAACAGCTCGTGCAAGGAGCGCGTGCTCACCATCCCGCTCGAGCTCTCCTCCGCCGCCTCCGCCGTGTCCCCAGACACCCTCCTCCCCCGCTGTGTGGCGCACTTGAGGGTCGGCCCTGCCCCCGCCGCCCCCCTCCCCCCTCTGCTCGCCGCAGCGAGGGTGCGCGCCGCCCGCAGGAGGGCCGCAGACTCCAGTGCTCTGTGTGACACTTGGCGCCCTATGGGGGCTCTCTCTGCTTGAGGGCCGAGGGTGGTCTCATAGCCGCATCGCTTCTCAGCCGGGTGCCGCCGGGGGCGCAGCAAGCTCGCAAGACGCGACTAATGCGGAGAAAGGGGGGTGTGCTGTGACAGGCGGCCAAAGCTGCCCGGGGAGAGGATGCGGTGTGGCTGCAGAGCGCCTTGCTCCGCGCGCTGGTGACGTGGCTGACGGACTGCCCGCCTGCGGTGAAGGAGTTCCTCGAGCCGACTGCCCACCTGCCTCTAGTGGTGGAGCTGGCCAGCAGCGGACTCGGGGGGCCAAGCGCGGCAGGGAGGGAGGTGGCGGGAACAACGGGGATGGCGCATGTGCGAGGCCTGGCGTGCGTGCTGCTGGGGGTGTGCGTGGTGTTCAACGAAGCGGTCGGGGCGAGTGACGCGGCCACTGTGGTGGATGTGCTGATCAACCGCGTCGGCCTGAGCGACTTTTTCCAGCGCTGGGAGGACATGCAGCGCACGAGTGCTTTCGAGTGCGCCCGCGTGCTGCCTCCCGTTCGCCCTGGCCCTGGCCCAGCGCCCTCCACGGCCACCCCATGGATATCCGCCGCGGGTTCTGCCGCTGCGAGACCCAGCTCGTTCCCAGGCTCTTGCCTGCCTCCTGTGCGCTCCAGCCCTTTGCTGGCGTTGAGCGCACACCCCTCTGCTTGCCCTTTGCTGGCGTTGAGCGCACACCCTGCTTGCCCTTGCTGGCGCTGAGCGCACACCCCTCTGCTTGCCCTTTGCTGGCGTGAGCCACACCCCTCTGCTTGCCCTTTGCGGCGTTGAGCGCACACCCTCTGCTTGCCCTTTGCTGGCGTTGAGCGCACACCCTCTGCTTGCCCTTGCTGGCGTTGAGCGCACACCCCTCTGCTTGCCTCGGCATCCCTACTCCTCAGATAGCCCCCTCTGCCTGCCCTCGCCATCCCCTACTCTCAGATAGCCTCTGCCTGCCCTCGGCATCCCCTACTCTCAGATAGCCCTCTGCCTGCCCTCGCCATCCCCTACTCTCAGATAGCCCTCTGCCTGCTCTCGGCATCCCCTACTCTCAGACAGCCCTCTGCTTGCCCTCGTCTTTTTTTACTCTCAGACAGCCCTCGGTCCATGTCCATCTACCAGCAAGCTTTTGGTCGAGCACACGGCAGCCGGCACTCGCGGCCTGACTCATTTGTGGGCAAGGATCTGGCGGAAGCGGTTGCACTCTGGTCCACTACCAGTCACACCTAGGGCCCCCGGTTGCGACTTGCACCTCTGCTGGGGCGATACCCTCTGCCTGGAATGCGCACTTCTGGTTCTGCTGCGGGGGTCTTGGAGAGGATCTTAAACACTGCTGCTGCAACACCAGATCAATGAGCTCTAGGATCCCTGGCTCACGTGGGGTAGGGGAATGGGGAGGATGGGGGGGTGGAACCCACAGAGAGGCGGCAAAGCCCCCCAAAGGGGTGAAGCTGGTGACGCGTGCGGAGGGCGCTGCAAACAAGGTACACGGTCCTCCACCCGGTGTGGGCAGGCCGCCCTGTGCGGTGTGGGCAGGCCGCCCGGCGCGGTGTGGGCAGGCCGCCCTGCGCGGTGTGGGCAGGCCGCCCGGTGCGGTGAGTGGGAAAGAGAGGTTGTGGGCAGGTGGACGCACTGACAAATCTGGCGGAGGAGGCAACACTGTACGATTACAATTTTGCCCGGTGGGTGCAAGGGTTTGAGGAGGTGGTGAAGAAGAAGGTCATCACACTGTATGCTCGCCCCAAGCAGGCGCGCCTCCGCAGGTCATCGCGGGCAGCATGACGGCCGGTCAGCGCTCCAGCCTGCGATTTGCGTCACGCCTCCTTGGACGCATGTGTGACGCGATGGCGCAGTGGTTCCAGCTCCGCGCTGCAAACAGAACATCGTGCAGGGCACAGTGCTGACAGACAGTGTCATGGGGGATGGGGGGGAGGGGAGGACGAGATGCAGGTGGTGCCCACCGACGGCGGCGGCATCTGGGAGGTGGGCGAAGAGGGTGACACGCCCCAGGGCAAGCTAGACCGAGCGCATGCCCTCATTCGCACGCAGGTGAGCACGTGGCATTCTGGGACGGCAGCACAAGAGAACTCGGATCGCCACTGCATGCACGCTGCTCGGCGCTGGACGCACGGCCGCCTGCTGGGAGCCGGCGACATGGTCGTGATGTCAGTGGCAGAGCTCCGACGCCTCTACGCTCCAGGCGTACATGCAGCGCGACGCATGCCCTGGGCTGCGCGACCCTTGCGGCCCGGGAAGCCTGCGCGGCGCGCCCACGGGAGCTGACCCCAGGCGGGGAGGGGGGGGGAGGGCGCAGGACAACGAGATGGCGGAGCTGCGCGCCCGGAACTCCGCGCTCGCGGAGCGCCTGATCAGCATGGCCAAGCGGAGCACCTCCACGGCGGGCGGCTCCGGGGAGGAGGGCGCAGCTGCGAGGACGGGCATGGAAGAAGAAGACCTGCAGGCGGCGGCGGCGGTGTTCTCCGACTCCAATAAGCAGCGAGTGGTGCGCGCCTCCGAGCATCTTCCTGCGAGCCCTCGCCGCATAGCCCAGGAAGCATGGGGCCGAGGGCAGCCCTTCTGGCCGCGCGCGTCCTCCGTGTGAGCCTGGCGATGCGTGTGTCCGCATGCATGGAAATTCTCCCCCACCTAATGTCTATGCCGGCATTGCTCTGCTAGGCGCGCTTTTTCAAGGTGGCACCCAGAATGGGTCCGGGGAAGCCTGGTGTGTACGTGCACTGCAGCCGGGTCTTCCATGTCAACTGGGTCCAGGCCGGAGCAGCGGCATGCTTTCTTTCCATGGGCGACGTGAGGCTCTCTAACGTTCTCTGAGGCTTCTTTGACCTCTGGAACCCGAAATTCCGGGGAGAGGAGTCCACAGCAGCTCACCCTTTGGCTGGACGTATTGGGGTGCAGATAGAGCTGGAGGCAGAGGTGGCTGCCACCAAGGTGGGGCTCGGCGTATTCCAACATTAAATTAAATTTCTCCAGTTTCTCGTGCGCAAGGCCTGCTCGTGGGGGGAGCCGAGCGGCGGTCCGCCAGGGAGCCATGCGCCGCGGCTGGCAGCGCTCCACATTCGCTCAGCGTCTCAGCGGCATTCTGGAGATAAAGGCTAGCCGTGAGATGGGAAGGCCATGGCAAGCTGTTGGCCGTGCGATGGGAAGGCCATGGCAAGCTGTTGGCCGCGTGCACTCGACTGCTTTCTTAGGGAATGGAATGCCGTGCCTACATGCTCAGCTGGGGTGGCCACGCGGAGATTGCCGGCGGCGACGCCTGAATTGACCTGCGAGGAGCGGGCGGGGCCAGGCGGGAGTGGAGAAGGACGTGGAGAAGGCGCGGCAGGAGGCAGACGAGGCGCGCACGATGCTGACCAAGAAGGAGGAGGAGCTCAAGGTGTGGCCATATGCCTCTTCCCCTCGCCCGGCGTGCCCACGTGCGTCTCCCCCCTCACGTCTCTCTTGCCAATGTCCGTCCTTTGCTGGCGGTCATCAGGCCCCCAGCTAGGGTGATATGCTGGGCAAGGCGATTGGTACCACTTGGATTGAGGCTCTGTGGGGAAAACTGCTAAGCTTCGGCGGGGGCGAGGCGGGGTGGGGGTGGGGGGTGGACAGGCCTTGGCGGACGCCTACAACAACCTCGAGGTGCGCCCGAGCCAACCGAGGTGTCCATACGGTGCCCCGCTGCGCCGCTGAATGACCTCTCGTCACACGCACCGCCCTTGATGCCTCCCCCCTGCTGGCAGGCTCTGGAGCTGCCTCGATTTCCAGCGACGCGTCTTGGCGCTTCACACCATCCACTCAGCGTCACGGCGCATCCCCTTACAAAGTATATGCGGCCAGCAGCTCACTCGTCTGCAGGCTCGGCCTGCTCGGTTTCGCCATTCATCACGAGCTGTGTGCAGAACGTGTGTGTGCGTCTGGTGCCTCTCTGGCGGGTACTGCCTCTTTGGGAGTGTTGTGGATTCGTCTGACGTTTGCTCCCTCTCTGTGTCCAGTGCTTCATGATTATTACACGTGCTGGGGGACTCGTGTTCTTTGACCCAGATGTGGGGTACTGGCGCGTCGCTGTGAACGGGGACGGCCGCCGGGTGGAAGTGGGTTTTGGGAAATGGGTTGTCCCTGTGGTGCCATTCTAGCGAGCACTGTCTCTTGGAGAGCTTGGTGGATTCGTCTGCCTTCGCTACAAGGAGAGGCAAAGGGTGATGATGTCCATGTTCTGTATTTTCCCTTGATTTTAGTGGGGAGCACTTAGGTGCCCGCATGTTTTTGATTTTTTAATCATGGGGTGTCCATGCCGTGTGGTGTGACTGCATTCATGGCATAACCATGGACCAGCGGGTCCCATCCATCGACCATGAGCCACTGGGGGGCATCCCAGCAGGGTCCACTTACTCCGTTACCCAGAGACCAACAATTGTTGGGCGATGATCGGTCACATCGTATCATCTTTCCATGCTGCTTTTGCATCTGAGTTGGGAATATGTATGAGTTGGTGGTATCTTGTCACGGCCTTGCCCTGCTCCTGAGTTGCTTCTCACATCCACTGGGATGATGGTGGGCTGGCTTTTGTCGGCTGATCTCATGCCATTCAGTGTGTGTGTGGTGCTGCAAACCCTTTTCACCAAGCACCGCATTTCAGCCGGTTGCCATGCTAACCATTGGTTGAGAGTTGGAGCACCGCGCACGCATTCTGTGCGGCTTCCGGGATCAGCCACAACATCCTGTGGGGCCCTGCCGGAGGTTAGCAACCATCCACCGCGAGGTCCACAAATTGAACTGAGAGCAGTACCAGGCCCATGAGCGCGGGGCTAGACGGGCCCGGGGGGTCTGGCAGACGGACATCTACAGCAAGGAGGCCCTGGAGCGCGATCTGCGGAAACAGCTCAGTGCAGCGGAGGAGCGCGCCTCTGCAGCTGCAGGTCGAGCCGGGAGTGCACTCCCCTCTGCAATATGCTCCTGGTGGTCCTTATGCCATCTAATCTGCCATGTGCAGCTTCCCAATTGGTGGAGCGCAGCTGAGAGAGGGGGGCCGTTCATCTGCCATGTGCAGTTTTCCAATTGGTGGAGCGCAGCTGAGAGAGGGGGGCCGTGGATTCCCAAAGCAGGTGATAGCGCCGAGCCAGCGGCTGCGAGTGGCGACATTGAGGAAAAACTGGAGCAAGCGAGAGAGGAAGTGCGTTCCTGCACCACCAGCATGAGCCTGTCCTGATAGAGAGTGACGTGTGCTGTGTGGCTCGAATGACTGCCTGGCTTTGTTCATGTCCCCTGTTGCCATTTCATCTCAACTCGGTCATCACGTGCGTGTGAACGCCTGGAAGGAGAGGGCAGAGGGTAATGGGGCGTGGCGGGGGCGAGTGAGGTGTGCAGGCACGGGAGGAGGGCCGAGCAGCGGCGGCGGCGGAGGCAGAGTCGGAGATGAACGACCTGCTGGTGTGCCTCGGGCAGGAGGAGAGCAAAGTAGAGCGTCTGAGGGAGCGCCTCGAGGAGCTCAACGAGGTGCGAGTGCTTCGGAGTTGCCCTTGCCGCACCTTCACTGCCTCTCGCAACCACTTTTCTTCCCCTCACCTCACGCCGCGCCTCTTTCCTCACTCAGCCGCCACTCCCTCCATGCGCCGCACCTCTTTCCTCACTCAACCGCCACTCCCTCCATGCACCGCGCCTCTTTCCTCACCCCCCGCGCCACGTCTCTCCCTCCAATGTTTCGTTTGTCTCTCATTGCCGGTGTTGTCCTAGCACTGGTTCTCCGGCGCCTGTGCATACCACGACTCACGTCCCGGTACACCTTGCAGTATCCTCAGAGGCACGTGGCGGGAAACCTATTTCTAGTTCCTGGGTGGAAAACGTGCTTGCGAATGCTCCGTTGCCGGCAATGTTTGTGGAAAGTCGTCGGTCACAATCACGGCGAGCTGTGAAAGGTTTTTGTGGCTCTGCATGTTTCTTGTGGCTGCCTGCCTGGTGATTGACTCGTGTGGCTGTGGGGCCGTGAATGGCTTTTGACACAGGATGTGGATGCCTTACTGGACGGGATCCAAGAGGAGGCGGAGGAGGAGGAGGAAGTGCGTTGCGCCTCTTCTGTCCCATAGGCCAAGCGTTGTTCTGCCACACATGGCCCCAACTCGAACCCAACGTTGAGTTCACAAGAGGATGCGGGAGCTCTCAAGAGGATGCGGGAGCGCTCAAGAGGATGCGCGAGCTCTCAACAGGATACGCGAGCTCTCAACAGGATGCGCGAGCTCGCAACAGGATGCGCGAGCTCGCAACAGGATGCGCGAGCTCTCAACAGGATGCGCGAGCTCTCATCAGGATGCGCGAGCTCTCAACAGGATGCGCGAGCTCTCAGCAGGATGCGCGAGCTCTCAGCAGGATGCGGAAGCTCTCAACAGGATGCGCGAGCTCTCAGCAGAGGATGCGGGAGGCTTCCTGCCCAACAGGATGCGCGAGCTCTCAACAGGATGCGGGAGCTCGCAACAGGATGCGCGAGCTCGCAGCAGGATGCGCGAGGCTGGCAGGATGCGCGGCTCTCAGCAGGATGCGCGAGCTTTTACCGGCAGGATGCGCGAGCTTTCGACAGGATGCGCGAGCACTCAGCAGGATGCGAGGCTGCTGGCAGGATGCGCGAGCTCTCAGCAGGATGCGCGAATCTCAGCAGGATGCGCGAGCTCTCAGCAGGATGCGCGAGGCTTTCAGCAGGATGCGCGAGGCTCTCAGCAGGATGCGCGAGCTCTCAGCAGGATGCGGGAGCTCTCAGCAGGATGCGGGAGCTCTCAGCAGGATGCGGGAGCTTTCAACAGGATCTTGTGAGCTCTCAACAGGATCGCATGACTGCAGCAGGATGCGAGCTCTCAGCAGGATCTTGTGAGCTACCGCAGCAGGATGCGCGAGCTCTCAGCAGGATCTTGTGAGCTCTCAACAGGATGCCGCGAGCTCTGCACGAGCTCGCAACAGGATGCGCGAGCTCGCCATCCAGGATGCGGGAGCTCTTAACAGGATGCGCGAGCTCGCAGCAGGATGCGCGGAGCTCGCAACCCAAGATATCTTGTGGCTTCGCAGCAGGATGCGGGGAGCTCGCAACAGGATGCGCGAGCTCGCAACATGATGCGGGGAGCTCTCAGCAGGATGCGCGAGCTCTCAACAGGATGCGCGAGCTCTCAACAGGATGCGCGAGCTCGCGAGCTCTCAACAGGATGCGCGAGCTCTTAACAGGATGCGCGAGCTCTCAACAGGATGCGCGAGCTCGCAACAGGATGCGCGAGCTCGCAACAGGATGCGCGAGCTCGCAACAGGATGCGCGAGCTCTCAACAGGATGCGCGAGCTCTCAACAGGATGCGCGAGCTCTCAACAGGATGCGGGAGCTCACAACAGGATGCGCGAGCTCTCAACAGGATGCGGGAGCTCGCAACAGGATGCGGGAGCTCTCAACAGGATGCGCGAGCTCTCAACAGGATGCGGATGCGCGAGCTCTCAGCGAGGCGCTCTCAACAGGATGCGCGAGCTCGCAGCAGGATGCCGAGCTCGCAGCAGGATGCGAGCTCTCAACAGGATGCGCGAGCTCTCAGGATGCGCGAGCTCTCAACAGGATGCGCGAGCTCTCAACAGGATGCGCGAGCTCTCAACAGGATGCGCGAGCTCTCAACAGGATGCGCGAGCTCTCAACAGGATGCGGGAGTAATAATTCAGTGTAGATCGGTCGTAACCATGTCGTAGTTGCTCCCAACTTATTCTTTATGCAACCCCAAAGTGTAGCTCACATTCTTAACGTCTCACGCACAACGGTACAAGATAACCCGCCATCGCATGTTCATTGCCTAAAAAACGCCTATTGGAGTTGAACCCTCGATCCACGTGTAGGCGGTCTGGCATCGCATCCAACATAAGATATGCGCGTATGCAGCCTCGACATAACCTACGGCGTACGTATGGGCCCAGTGAGCATGGCATCCATCAATCGCAGCCTTAAGGCAAATCCCAATTATGACACAAGTGAAGTACATCCGGGGGGGCTTTCATTGTACCAGGAGGAGGAGGAGGAGGAGGAGGATCAGGAAGATGCTTAACGCACAGATGGAATATGAGTGTGGCATATGTGCATGTTGGCTTATAGATGCCACATTCAGCATACTTACGAATCGTAGACCTCGGCTCCTTCGCGGGTCGACGGTGTGTTGTCGATGCAAACCTCTTTAGTGAAGTGCTGCTTGACACACGATCGATGCAGCTTTTTAGGTGTTTTTATCTAATGGCAGTGTCTCTCTTGTAAGGGATGCTAAAGGCGATGTACATTGTTCCTGCGTGGTGGACAATTATAATGTGGAGTGCACATTAGTTGCAGTGTAAGTCGGAGGGATATCTACACATGTACGCCATCATTCAACACATGCTTTCCTGTATAACTTTAAATTGTAAATCGCATTGTGAACAGCAGGAACCGGATTGGTTTCGCCTCCAGAATACACATCAATCGCTATTATCCAATTGCATCATTGTTGGAGTAAGAAGTGGGAGCTTTATACTTCCAATGTGGTCCACAGCGCAACTAAATAACAGATACCAGGATATGTGACAACATGGCTCTCTCTCAGACATCATCTGTGCACTACCCACTAGTTGTCAGCTCAACCGTTTTCGGCAAGGTTCCATCGTAGATTATACAGCTGGGATGGTGGGGTCCCTGTAAACCGTGCCGCAAAGAATATGGGAAAGGATGGTGCCAGTGAGTGATAAGTCACGCTGCATTTGCACATATACAGTTCTGAACACTGCAGTAAACGATGTAACAGCAAATCTCGCTATCGGAGAGAGCAGTGGTGAAGTACCTTCGGTGTGTAATCATTTCAAAGGATGTAGATGCAGCTTTATACATATGTGGTACGGTGGGATCCTCTGTACCCTCCGTCTCGCCGCATAAATCGGAGATCTGTCCATTGGGAAAACTCTGCTATGGGGGGAAGGCCGTTCGCTGTCTGCTGATAGCATCTGCGAGCAGGGCACTTATGTCAGGCCCAGCAGGACAGGTTATCACAGTTCCCGGGACTGCTTGAGTGCGGCTCTTCATAGGTTGTTCACTGTCGGAGATGTTTGGAAATTCTTCTTTTACACGAGTTTGCAAAACGAATAAGTATCGACGGCATGCAAGATACCGCAGCATTTTCCCGTCCCGTGTCTAGTGCTGGGATGGTTTTCTGATGGAAACAAAATCAGCAAGGAGCTTCCCGGATTAGTTATGGCGGGGGATTCGTTTATATTAACGACGCTTCGCAGCTTTTTCAGAAAAATGTTGTTTCTCATTTCGTTTTCCTTTTTGGAGTGAAACAATTTTCCTGGGGAAAATGACCTCGACAGGCCACACCGCGACAGGTGTCCCTCAAAATGTGTGGCGTTGGAAATTTTCGAAAATTTCCTGCCGCTGTCAGCAGTCCGACCTCAGATTCTATTGAGCCGATCGCGCGTAATCGACCAATTAGTGATGCGATAGCATCTGATTCATACCTTTGAATATGGGTAGTAAGCAGAATACCGAATTATGATTTTGCAGTAAAAGTGCTCAACATGACCGATGCTCCCTGCTCACGCCTATAAACTTTTACCAGGCGGAGTCTGGAGTGTCTTGGGCGAAAGCTCACGATTTAATCTAAAGGTTTCATACGGAGTACAGAATATCCAACGCCAATCAGTGATGCGATAGCATCCGATTTAAAATACAATGAATCTGGCTCGTAAGCCGAATACAATATTATATTATTGTTTTCAATTTATATTTTATAGACGATTGCGAATTCACGATTGAAGATATCTTCAATCGAGATAAGATATGCTGTGTCATGCCATACTATCCCGAATTGTTCAGGTGAATTCATGCTTGAAGTTTTTGTCCTTTGCGGCGCAATGTGTAGTGTTTTCATCACCTTCTGTTCTAAGCCCTTTGTATTTGTTCTGGCGGACTATTTGTTTTTACAATACAATGCGCATGGGAAAGTGCATGGTGTGTGCCTGCGCAGAACCTGCGTGACAGAGGGGGGGGGGAAATTTGCTTCCGCCTCACATCCCGTTGATTTGTGTCTGATTTCTAACTTTTTCGAGCAGCCTCGGTTTCCGATTGTGCAGAGATTCCTGGAGGCCGGCGGGGCGTCCCCACTGCCCGACGGTTTGGGATTTGTTTCCAACATCTCTGCTGAGCATCGCTTTGTTTTTGTTCAGGATTCCGATTTTACGCTTGGCTTTTTTTCAGATGTGCCAGCAGCGTTTTTCCTCCTGCACAGTTGCTGAATTGTGGCACGCACGAACACGGTGACCGTATGGGCAGATTTACTGTACGGATTCGCTGCTTGTCCGCGTATAGATGCATTTCTTCGTTTGCTAACTTTGACTGTTTCGTATTTTACTGAAACTCTTGAAATATTGGATTCGCTCGGATATCCCCACACGAGGGCGAAAGCTGCACAAACTGTGCAGTGTGGTTTCGAATTCCACCGCTCTCACTGACTTCGCGTTTGTAGTTTTGCAGGGATTTTGCTCACTGTTTTCGCACTCCTGTTTCAAATTTCTACTGTTTCTCGTGGCGTGTGCAATTGGTTTTATTTGTTTTTTACCTTAATATGACAGTTTTGTTTTTTTCGTGTGCAGGTGTTCCAACTATTCGTTACTCGCTGGCGAGAATCATGTTGCCGTGTCGAGTTTCCTGTTCGAGTTAGAATTTTAGCTTTTAGCTACTTTAAAGGTGCTGCTAATTATACGTTTACAGACTTTGTTGTGAAAGCTCTTTATTCGCTGTGTATTGCTCAATGATGCAAAATTGTGTTTGCATACTTTTGTATTGACGAAATTGAAATGTAGTACTTTGCTTGCGTGTGCATGATGCTCGCTTGTTCGTTGATTGTATGCCTTACTCCCTGTGAACTGTGTCACTATCTACATACCGAGATTTGAGTTGTCGGGGTATGTTTTGCACTGTGGTTATTTTGTTTCAGAATTCGGTATGTGAAAACCGTCCGTCCGCGGAACAATTTTCTGTAAATTTTTGCGACAGACTTTAGTGATAATCTCATTGTTGTCGCAGCTGCGACAAAAAATAAGAAGCATACTCATTTTTGTCGCTCACTAAAATATAAGTTTTGTCGCACGATGCGACAAATAAAAAGACCTCGCGACAAAAATGAAGTGCTACCATCGAAGACCTCGCAGTCGGCATCACCACACAGAGACATGCTGCTCACATAACGGGCGCGACATAGAGTACAATTTACAGCAGGTGCCACCTCGGGTCACACCAGGCCCAAAACATGTGCTGGATGGACAGCAGGTCCCGTAAGATTGGCGGGGGCAAGGTTCGTGGGACGAGTCCCAAGATGCATTGCACTGTGACGTGGTAGTTAGAAGGGATGGCTATCTGCACCACGCAGAGACGCGGTGCAGTGTCAAACACAACAGAAAATGCCGTCAGATTAAGATCTTCTGAAGACGGGTTACCATTTCATGCAAATAATATATCAAACTAGCCAATCCCATTTTGTAATGAATGCCGATTTTGTACATTCAAAATGTGGTCCGTGTCACACGTGGAACATTCTGCTCACGATCTGATGTTAGTATCATCGGATATTATATGTCGTTAGATCGGACAGGGGGCAAACCATGATTGTCATGTGTTGCGTCCGCTCACTGAACAATCGCAAAAAAAAACAGCCGAGTAGCGTAGCGTTTATCCATCGTGGCAGACGTTGTCGTAATAACGATACTCTCGACTGGCGCCGTCGTTCGGTTTTCGATCCGGCGGGCACGATCGGCTTTCCAACAAGCGCATATATTCATGTGAAAGCTCCTCTCGCGCTTAAGTATTGCATGCAATTGAATTCCGCAAGCAGTAAAATTTTCGGTGTTCCAGGAGGAGCAGTTCCAGTCGCACGCACGCTTCCCCAGTGGTCACATGGCCGAGGCGTAGCGGCAACGGCGGTGCGCGCGCTTGCCGAGTGCTGCATGGCAGAGGAGCACCGACAGCGCGCAGGCGTGCCGAGTGGCGGCACGGCGGTGATGGAGCACAAGAAGCGCGCAGGCCGATTGCGTGACTGCATGGCGGGGGCGCGTGCGTCCCCGGTAGCGCGCAGATTTCCCCGGTGGCTACATGACTGAGGCGTAGCACTCGGACGGCGCGCACCAGGCTTGTCGATCGCTGCACGGCAGATGATCAGCACCAGCAGCGTGCAGGCCTTCCGAGTGGCTGCACGGTCAAGCGATGCGCACCAGCAGAGCATCAGCAGAGCGCAGTCTTGATTTGTAACCGGCTGCTCATCAGAGGTGCAGCAGGTTGGCCCCGCCTAGGACGCGACTGGGTCTTTGTAGTGTTATGGATGCATCGTGTCCGGGACGGATGCATTGTGCGGGCGGGTCCGCCATCTGGAACAAACAATGCATTAAAGATAATGAGACGATATCGATCATTGTTTTTTAGACGGAATTTTGAGACCATTATCCTTGGTTATTATACGGATGTATTTATATATTGACACTGCCACGTCATGAGGACCAGTCCTCGCGACCAATGAGAATATGCCACCTCAAATTACTCTGGCGATATCATCATGCCACGCGGAAATGTGAGTATTCTCTCAGGTAAGATGTGTTCATAAACACAAGGTGCGGTGTTGACAGACACGATACGTTAGAGCTGTCTAGTCAACGCGTTCAGCGGTTGCTTGCACAATCAGTGCCATACTTCAGGCACGCGCTTTATACTAGGCAAGGTCCCTCAACTATGCGAAGGCCATCAAACTCGATATATCGAGCAAGAAACTTGCTGGAAAGTGCAGGGGCGGCCTCCTGGTAGATGACAAAAGTATGCCCTATGAAAATTGTTCAAATAAAGGCCTCAAATTAAGCACATCCTAGTTTTTTCCATTGGTATACAACATGATAAGTCTTCACCCACTTACAACAGGAAGTCGATAGTGGTGCCAAGCTCATGGCGCATGATCGCAAATGCCCCCAGCAATGGGTCCAACCGGGTTTCCTTAAGGGCGGTTCCATTTATTGTCGCAAGGGGGATTTCGTTTTTTGTCCGGAGGGAGGGTGGGGGTGACAGTATGGTACTTTAACATGCCAGGTTAACACCGCATCGTGACGTCTAAATGTCCGCTGGGGTGGTGGGGTGGACCGCCAATTATCCTGCCCCCTCTCCCTTCCCTCCCTCCCTCCTTGCGACAATAAATGGAACAGCTCTAAGCACAAGAAACACCCAAAGGTTAAGAAAACCGGAGATTTTGGGGCCAGCCAGCAATATTCGCCAACTTGGGTAACCCCCCCCCGCCAGCGCCAGCGTCCTATGAAAATCGCTAAGAATAGTGGGTCATTTTGTTTCAATCAGCCAGCAATTTTCCTAAATTTTCAGTGACAACCCCGTGAAAATGCGACATTGAAAAAAAATTCGCCTGCGGCGCACCAATGAGAAATACGGCGCCAGCGCCCATATTTCTTATCGCCCCCATATTTCATATATAGCTCAAAAAAGCCAGCCAGCAATATTCACCGTCGAATTTGCCCCCACAAAGCTGGCTACTTTCTTATTGGCAGGTTTCTTATTACTGAGTACTTACTGTATGGGGAATATGGACCAATCACATAATTGAGGTATGCACACACTGTGTGAGTGACGTAATATGGTGCCATGGCAGATGGCATCTGCATGATTCCATTGTATAAGGTGGGCAAAGAATGTATCGTAGCAAATGGATGTTTAGAACTCGAGTTATCGCCGGAAACGTGAAAACCACGTGAAAACCCCTCCAGCGCCACACCCTGCACCCAACGGTGGAGGCGAGGGGACATTCTGAAACCCTGCCCTATGCTGGTTCCTGCGCCGCCCCCGAGAGAGCACGAGCAGAAACAGCTGCAGCAGCCGCCTGTTTCAAAGTCTTAATCTCTTTCTTCGCCCTGCGAATAGCTTTGTCATCCTCATCATCCTCAGCATACGGCCTCGTTTTTAATTTTTCAACCATCTTCCAACCATCCTCAGTCCCTTTGGCAACCACCATCGCAAGGACCTTGGCGCGTGCCTTGGCACGTTGCACTCCCTTCTCCGCCAACTCGACACAAAAGGCGAGGGCTTCACACGCAAGCTCAGACAACTCGATACCTAACAATCAACAGAGGCAAGTTCAAAGCCAAAATTTGAAGGGGCTGGATCCCCTGCCGCAGCTCAATCAGGACGTGGGGCAGCAGCAAGAATACCATAAAGGTAGAATTCATTTTTCAATCCTAGCCATGTGCTCAGCATCGTCGGTCGCCTTGGCTTTGCTTGGATGCCGTTGGGCGAAGCGGTGGGATCGGCGTCGAGTGGAGCTTGCGCTACGGCGGACGCCCCCCCGCGGCTTTGCTCATCGATGCCTGGAGCTTGTCGACAAAGAGAGAGTCGTTGTCCCTTGTGGCCAAAATGCTCTGTGCGCTTCCTTCCGCCACAGCTGCTGCCTTCCAAGCTGAAGGCGGTGCGCTGCCAGCGGATGCTGCAGGCTGCCAGATGGTCTGGTTAGGCCTGACACGCCGAGCCCACTGCGGCCATAGCCCCCGGTAGGTTTTAAAAGTTAAGAGATTGGCAAAAATAAGAAATATGGAGGCTGGCTAGACCCCAGGACATTTTCTTAAAATATAGCAAAATATTTACGGCTTTGATGTTAGAAAAGTCATCTTGTGCGAGTAGACCTTCCCTAACATCACTAATAAGTTACCGCAATTGTGAACGTGTCGCGTCGTCCATCACGGTAGTGGGTGGTTTTTTCGAAGTGAGGATGTGCTGCGAATCCAATACGAGAAAAACTGATTTTTCACTCTTAAGGATGAGAAAAGCTAGCTGGCAAAATAAGCGGTTTTCTCTTATTTCGTCGGCTCTCTTAGGTACCGAAGCTGGGGGGGGTCACAAGTTTAGGAGAAAAGCTGGCTGACCCCGAAATCTCTGTTTTCTTATTGGTGCACTCTTACTGTAATGTTTCCGGATGGAGCTTTAATTTTTTAGTCCCCTCTTCTCCGGAAATTACCGCGCTTCGGCCGGTGTAAGCTGCTTGTGCTCAAGCACGAGTAGTGAATTTCTGGATCGGCGGGTGCTGGTTACCGCGCGTGTCATATAGCACCTCCAATTAGTTAGATCGCACACGTAGCGCGCATATAATGTGTTCGGATGGAGAGGAGTTCCAGGGTCGGTCGGGTCGTCGTGGGAGGGGTCGGGCCGGCGCCGCCCCCGGCTCGGCCGTAGACGACATGATTTGGCGAGTGGCAGAAGGGCGGTATCAGCTGGTGCTAGCTCAGGATTCCCCCCTCAGAGAGTTGGTGATGCGCGAGGCACACGAGTCCCCGGCAGCAGGGCACACAGGAAGGGATAAGACACTGGACAGGGTATCCCGTCGTTTTTGGTGGCCACGCATGAGCAAGGATGTCACCGACTGGTGCAAATCCTGCGTCGTGTGCCAGCAGACCCGGCCGCGCAACGGGTATCCAGACGGTCAGCTTAACCCCCTGCAAGTCCCAGTAAGACTGTGGCAAGTGGTTAGTATCGACTTCGTCACTGGGCTGCCTCGCACAGAGCGAGGGTACGACGCGTTTGCTACCTTCACGGACAAGCTGTCCAAGATGGTGCACGTAGTCCCCATGCTTTACGCTGACAGCTCGGCTGCTCAGATCGCACGCATGTATTTCGACCGAGTGTGGTGTTTGCACGGCGCTCCCATGAAGATCGTCTGTGATCGGGACTCCCGCTTCAGAGATGAAATGCATCTCGAGCTCCACCCGGGTTGATGGGAGTCCAGATTGCCTCTACCACGCCGTACCACCCACAAGGTGATGGGCAGGCAGAGCACACAAACCACACGGTCGAACGTATGTTACGCGCGTATGTCGACGCCAACCAGCACGATTGGGATTTGTGGTGTACCCCGGTCGAGTACGCCATCAATGACTCTCGTTCCGCCGTCACGGGCTTCACCCCTTTTGAACTGACGTACGGTCACGCTCCGGCCTCTCAGCTAGACTTCTTCGTGGAGGCAGCACTTGCATCACGGAGAGGCCGAGCTAAGGGGGGGAGGGGCGCAGCAGTAAAAAAGGGTACAGCCCACGAGACAGCCCGCCAATTTGTTCGCCAGTTGCAGCTCGCTAGGGAGAAGCTGCTCTTGGCTCAGCAGCAGCAGATCGCCCAGTACGACGCGCGTCACAAGGCCAGGAGTTACGCAGTAGGTGATGAGGTTTGGGTAGACGCCACGTACCTCACCCAGCCGGGCGACCGCGGGTTGCACAAGAAACTGCTTAAGAAGCGCCTCGGACCCCTTCGGGTGCTGGAAGTCTTTCACAGCGACAGGCAGATGGCCCTCCCCGCGAGCGATAGGGGCGCACCGTCGGCCTATAGGTTGCAGACGCCTAAGCAGTGGAAAGTGCACGATGTGTTCACCGTGGACCGGCTTTCGCCGGTGGAGTCGAGTAGCCGCTTTGTCGAGAGAGCTAAGGAGATCTCCCCTCCTCCGTTGGACGTCAGTGGGCGCAAGGAAACCCACGTCGAGAGGGTGGAGCGTTCGCGTACGCGCCAGCGTCAGGGCAGGAGGTGGACGGAGTACCTAGTCAAGTGGACAGGGATGCCCCGCAGTGAGAACGAGTGGAAGACCCGAGAGGATCTGGAGTGGGACGGAGCCGGCAGGCCCGGCGTTCCCAACCGAGCGTTGTTGGAGTTTGAGAGGATCGAGGCTAAGAGAGTGGAGCGAGAGAAGCTTAGGGTCCGTAAGAGGCGCGACGAATCCGCAGGAGCAATGTGGACCCCACTTTAACCCCTAAACCGTCATAACTATTTTTGGTTTTGGTTGAAGTCAGTGTTTTCCATATACCCGCCGCATACGAAGGCCGATTTGCGTTTTGAGCATACCACTTGAAACGTATTTCAAAGGCGCATCGTACTGCATTGTTCAAAATCGAGCATCGAGTGAAAATGCGATGTCACCAATGAATGTATATCTCACGCATTGCGGCGCTGAATGCGTATCCACTGCCCCGTGTAAACCCTAATCATGACCCTAGCATGTTTTGCATAACGCCTAGCTATGTGTTGAAGATGTAACGTGACCTAAATAGGGTTGAGCATGTGTATTTATACGCGCAAACCATAACCGTGTGTTGTGTCAAACGATTTTCACACTCTTCATCGTTCGAGCTTGAAAGCATGCGACAGTTTTGAGGGACATTGGGCACGCAGTTCGATGCGCATAAGGGAGACCTTTTCAAAACTGTTTTCAAATGCATTTTTGGATTTTAGACGGCTTCAAAAATCAATTTTTGGTACCCTTGGGTCATATATGACCCAGGAAACGGTTTAAGGGTTAAGAGGAGCTCAAGGTAGACGGCGCAATGCCATGGGTGCCAGAGGAGAGGTTTGATGAGGAAGTAGGAACTTTCGCGAGAGTATCTGCTCAGGGCACCCTGCCGCCAGTCAACGGAGCTGCAGCACTTGAGAATGAGCCAGTCGGCCAGTCTAAAATTCTCGTATTGTTTTGTGGGACCGGGTCAGTCGAGAGGCAGTTTACTAAGCAATTTCCCAACAGCGAAGTAGTTGCCGTAGACATTCAGCCCAAGTGGGGCCCCACGCATTGCGAGGATATCATGCGATGGGACTACCGACAGTTCAGACCAGGACACTTCGACGTAGTCTGGGCTAGCCCACCTTGTACAGAGTACAGCCAGGCGAAGACAGTAGGCATCCGAGATTTGCGCGCTGCGGACAGGCGAGTTCGTAGGACATTGGAGATCATCCGGTACTTGAGGCCCGAATGGCTACTACCCGAAGGTCCGGTCCTCCCACAAGGACCGAAGTGAATTTGGGATATATGCCGCGTTTTTTCGATATAGTTGGTATATGGGTGCTTTGGGGTCATATTTAGGTGTCCAATAATTATCCAAAAACTTGTGTTGGGTGTAATACTCGGTGTAGCGATGTGGTTTACGTTATTGAAAAGTAGGGGTGAAACCGCTCGAAATTAAATAAAAAGGCCGGTCCTCCCACAAGGACCGGAAGTTCCCAAGCTACCTACACTCACTAAGTGGCCTTCCTAGTGCCCACTGCACTTAAAAAATACTTCGACATGACCTATTCGTGCCCTCTACGATGCACAGCATCTTCGGAATCCACAATACTGCGGTATATATCCCTCACAATGTCATGCACCCACGGAAAAACTAGATTTCATCAAAATCGGCCATCCAAAAATCCGCTCTCGCCGAATTCCAAAGCAATGTTCCGAGTAGACTACTGCATATATTGACAAGCTTAAGCATTCTAAAAATCGATAAACATGTTTACATGAAGTATGCGACGTGGCACATCATACATCTATCATATCCGAACACTTTTTGGCATTCATAGTATCCGTAGTAACGAAAAAAACATTTGAAAACCTTGGATCAAAAATGTTTTTTACAGGTGTAAGGTCGATTTGAGTGCGTATATACACCCAATACGAGGTCGCCAACATGTATAATCTTGCAAGTATGATTGGGTATGATGTTAGGATAAAATTTTGTACTTGGGCGGCTTGTTTGACCTGGAATTCTATTGGATAAAAATATTTGAATGGCATGACATGTTTTTGAACGTCCTCCAAAATTTGCAACTCAAAAATGATAGGGTACATGCTACAAATGCATTGGATATAGTCATTTTATGACGATATACGGTTGATGGCGCATATGGGCACTCAGTTTAGGTCCTAAGTATACTACAAACCGAAGGGTAGGCACTAAGACCGTCAAGAGGACGGCTAAAAGAATTCCCGCAACACCGGTCCTTGTGGGAGGACCCAACGCCGTTTCGGTCCTCCCACAAGGACTGTCGGGCAGTAGCCACGAAGCATATTTCATTGAGAACCCGAAGGGAAGAGAGCCCCACGGTCTGCACTCGCGTCGATGCATGAGCAATCTACCAGCTCCGCACCTCGTCACATATTGTAAATACGGGACCGCATACAGAAAGCCCACGCACATCTGGACCAACGTTCCGTTGCACACACCCCTGCGAGTGTGCGATGCCGACACGCCTTGTGAGTTCTTCCGGCGACACGGTAGGCACGAGAAGGTCGCGCAAGGAGGGCGCGCGATGAGAGCCGGAGGTGTGTTTGCGAAGGGCATGGGAGCGCGAGAGAATTTGTATGGGATTCCTTCAGCACTGTTAAAACAGCTTTTCCACAACCTGACCTTACATGAAGAGGTGCATGAGTTCCTGTCTGAACTGCTTGTCAGGGAAGATCTAAGCGAGATGAGCGGTTTAGTCCAGTCAGCTGTTGTTGAGAGCGACCTGCCCGAGTTTGAACCGGAACCGATAGCGTTAGCGGGAGTACGAGCCGAAGTGACGATCATACCCGAGGGCGGATGGGAATCTGGCGCGAGTGGTCTTAGCGATTGAGAGCGTTGGAGAGTTTCGAGAAGAGCGGTGGCTCCAGCCTTGGCGAGACCAGGCGGCAGGTGAGAACCTGGGTAATCCATCCAACAGAGCAGTGGCTCTAGCCTTGGCACAGCCAGGCAACAGGTGGAAGTCTGTATAATCCATTTGACCCCAGCCTCGGTATGACCAGGCGGTAGGTGAGAACCTGGATAATCTATCCAACCGAGCAGTGGCTCTAGCCTCGGTATGACCAGGCGGCAGGTGAGAACCTGGATAATCTATCCAACCGAGCAGTGGCTCTAGCCTCGGTACAACCAGGCAACAGGTGGAAATCTGTATAATCCATTTCATGAGAGCATTGGCTCTGGGCCTGGCACGACCGGGCAGCAGTTGGAGATCTGGGTAAAAGCTCTACGCATTCCGAGGAGGCGGTAAGGGTTTAAAACCTTTCCTCCGGGCCGGCATCCCGAGAACTGTCGGGTAATTGGCAAACCTATTGTCATCACCTGTAAGTGTACCGTGTTGGAAGGTTTGAAACCTTGAGCGTGGTAATGGATGTGAGATCTCGAGCCTTGGGGGAGCCTGGTAGTGCAGATGGCAGACCGGTGAGAGGCCGACCCTTGTGCTTAAGAGGTTGATCTCCTTACTGCGGTGTGTCATGGGAAGTGTAATGTCATCCCAGACAACAGGCGGCTGAGACCTGTATAATCATCCTGAGCAACAGTAGAAGATCTGTATAAAAACTTTACTGGTCCGACGTGGTCAGCGTGGACGTGACCTTCCCTAAGGGGGGGGAGTTGTGCTAGGAAGCAAGCACAAGAGCAAGAAAAATGGCTAAGTACAAAACGCAAGAGTACTCAGTACGGAGTACAATAGGACCGATCAGAATGATGTTGATGTGAGGTGCCTAGCCTGTTGTACGGAGTACTCAGTACAGTTGAGTTATGGAAAGAGTTCATGAATGTATAAGAACTCGAAGTGTAACCAGTTTCGGAGATGAGAACTGAACTGAAAAGTGTAACATAAAAGTAAGAAACTGTAACCGCTGTATATCGTGTAATGAAAGCATACACTGAATGCATACTTGAAAGAATTACGAAACCGAATTCCGGATAGTGGACCGACCGTAGTATCGAAACCATACTTCGTGCGGTCGTTTAATAGTAGATATAAGATAAGTCCGAAACCGTAAAGAAGAGGATAAGCAAGGGTGTAGACTCCCACACCCTTCTGGCGGGAGATTGGGTATTCCTACGACGTTTTTGACTTGATCGGCGTCTTCTTTTTCATCGCTGGGGATTGTCGAATTTTGCGGAATTTGCGGTTTTCCTCTTGGAACCCTAAATTTCGCTTGCAGAATTCTGCAGTCTGCTGTCGCAATGTCCACTGATCACCAACGTGCACGCGTGGCCGCGATTCGGGCTGCCTTGGCATCTCTCCGAGTACATCAACGTTTTACACTTGGCTATTGTCTGGTGGTGTCTGGTGGTGCTTGCGCACCAGGCACCAACATCGAGTCTATCGCCTTCGCCAGTTACGAGAACTCTGACCACAACGGTTTGCGTCCGTGGCATCCTCCACTCTCCACCCCACCCTGCGTGCCCCTTGTCCGGTGTATGGTGGTGTGTGGTGGTGCTCGTGCACCTTTCCCATCCGGGAGTCCTTCTGTCGCGTGCAACAGGAGGTGTTCACACCGCATTTTCCGTCCCGCGCCTACTATCACCACCCTCGTTGGTGCGCTCGCTCTGGTGGTGCCAGGCCGCCTTGGTGTCGCGAGGGCATTGGTTGACCGAGGGCTTCCCATTGTACGACCACCTCTGCTGCAATCGAGAACATCGCCACCAACACGATCGTCAGTGTGCCACTGTCTAGTGGTGCACCGTAGATTTAGTTAGTGATTCTTTGAATGTAGTGGGGCCTGGCACCCTTAGCCTTGTAGAATGGTCTGCGGGGATCCGCTTCTAGTTGGACTGGAAAAGGCCCCTTTGGGCCTGTGGCATTTATTAGCTTTAGGTTTGTGTTCATGCATGAAGCATTCTTGTGGCACCTCACCTCTTCATGGTGAGGTGGTGTCATGGAGGCACCGAATTTTGCCCCCTATAAGGGGGGCAGCGGTACCGTCTCTAGTCACCCCTCGATCTGAGGTGCCACGTCATCCTTGCATCGTTCGCTCTCCGATAATAAAATAGCCTAAGTATTTTATTATCTCATCTTAGAGTTTGCACCCGCCTTTCAACTGCCTCCGGACGCTTCGTTTTCCTTCGGTCTGTGTGATGTATAATATGCATTATATATATATATATTATCACACTCTCCATCATATACAGCATAATACAAGCTGCAGATCTGAAATCAAGCATTCCAAAATTTGAAATTTGAAATCTAGCGTAGAGCAAAATTAGCAAAATTTGAAAAAGGAAATCTAACGTAGAGCAAAATGACAGATGTAAAAACTCGCGAATGTCAATCTGATTGTCAAAGCCAGCCTTTCCGCAGACTCTGAAAGACTTAGACGTTAGACCCCAAAAAAGCCTGCAACCATGAATAACCTAACAAAAAAAATTGAAGGGGGCAAAACGGTGTTCAATTTTTCGAAGAGTGTTTTCAGGAACAGCCCAAAAAACAAAATGAATGGGGTAAAACGGTGCTAAATTTTTCGAAGAATGTATGCATGAAGAACCCCCACACATCACACACAAAAAAAGGGGGAAACGGTGCTAAATTTTTCAAAGAATGTATGCAGAATAACCCAAAAAATAAAATGGGAAGCAGAACGGTGCTAATTCTTTCGAAGAATGTTTGCATGAATACCCCCCCCAAAAAAAAAAAAAAAAAAAAAAAAGGCAAAACCGTGCTAAAGTTTTCGAAGAATGGATGCAAGAAGATTACATTCCGCACATAATATAGTGAAGTTTAGTCAACTTTGAAATTCGCATCCGATTGTCAAAACCAAATCTTTTCTGCGCACTCAAAGAATTAGACACAAAAAACGTCGCCGCCTTTGACAATCGTGTACGATTGTCAAACCCAGCTTTTCTACGGACAAGAATTATATATAAAAAAAACGTCGCCAGCTTTGACAATCGTATACGATTGTCAAACCCGGCTTTTGTACAGACTCAAGAATTAGACTTTAAAAAACGTCGCCAGCTTTGACAATCGTATACGATTGTCAAAGCTGAGTCCGAGCCTGCGGCCGTAGTCGCAAGCTTTGACAATCGTATACGATTATCAAAGCTGAGCCCGAGCCTGCCGTAGTCGCAAGCTTTGACCGGTCCCCTGACTCACGCGTGACAATCGTATACGATTGTGAAGCTTGGGCGCTAGGTCCGGCCCCCTGACTCACGCGTGACAATCGTATACGATTTTCAAGCTTGGGCGCTTGTCTTGTCTTGTCAAGCTTGGGCGTCCGGCCCCCTGCCGTAGTCGCAAGCTTTGACAATCGTATACGATTGTCAAAAGCTAGTCCGAGCCTGCCGTCGTGGTCAGTTTTGACAATCGTGCACGATTGTCAAAACTGTGTCCGAGCCTGGCGTAGTCGCTGCCTTGTTTATTCGCACGAGATATCGCAGGATTCGCAGGAAAATCGATGTTACGCCAAAACTTGTCAGACCAGTTCAGAAGTCAATCTATAGCCTCTACCGGGCTTTGATGCGCATTCACTCCGACATTGAAGCAGGTGTCGTGGAGTTTCCTTGCAATAGTTAGCAAGTACGAAGCAGACTACTGTGACGGATTATAATTTTACTTAAAATAGGATGAATTTATATATATATATATATACAATGTATATATATATATATATATATATATAATTTATATATAGAAATGTTTGGGGGTGGGGGGGCTTGACCTTGGCTCTTGCGAAGTGGGGCTGGGCTTTGGTCAAAACCCCGAACGATTTCCGGGCCAATGTTCGCTTGTGAAATTCAATGACTCCCAAGACGAGCTCTTGGGAAAAACCTGGGTTCAATTTCCTCTACGACTTCTTCCCTACCAATTTGACTGTTTGAAAATGAAGTAGGGGGAGGACTACCACTTTAATCACTTGTATTATAATAGAGTTCATTATTTATTTTTAAAATCTTGCCTCACTCCTGGTCCCGAAAGTGGGCAAGGGGGACTACCGACTTGGGATCTCGAGTTCTCATGAGTGGGAGGGGGATTCCTCAATTTTTGCTAATTTTCTAGGTTTCCATTTTTTTGTTTTTGCTGATTGAAAACTAACATGAAGAATTCGTGAGAGCAAGGCAAGCATGCATGATGGTCCTTATAATCATTTATTGCAACAAGATAACATCCGGGATTGAACCAGATGCGAACCTTTGCCTTCCGTGAACAATAACCGCAGTTCATCACCTGCGACGATGGGAAATGCCGATAAGAACTGGAAGGCGACCTTAAGTATTCGTAAGGTGTGAAGATGTAGGCGGAAGAGAAGTAACTCTTGACAATCGTATACGATTGTCAAGCCTGGAAGCTAAGTCTGCACCCTTGACTCGCGTGTGAGGTTTGACAATCGTATACGATTGTCAACCCTCAGAACTTTGTAGTTAATGTCTATTGGGCTCAAGGTGGGGTAACCCACCGTAAGAACGCCTTACGGTGGGTTAACCATAGCGTAGTTTGTTAACACCATAATGCACATCGAATGGTCTCAAATATGGTCGATCATATGTGATTTCACAACTAGACATTCATGTTTAGCTGGACAAAGCCGAATGACATGTACTTGTGATCGGATATATCCGCGGTATCCATCCCAATATACCTCCGATGGCACGTTCGGTGCCGTGATCCCAAATGCACACAAACGTGGCCCGATTTCTACGTTTCATCCATGATGCCAATGTGCGCATGGGTGTATTTCGTGAAGTTTGATCTATGTTTACCACCTTGAGTCAATACTTCGCGAGAAACATGCATATATATCCCCGTATAGACAAAATATCGTCATTTTTGCCCTTAAGTATGGAAAACATTGAAATTGTAAATGTTTTTTTTGGTTTTTTTTTCTTAAGTTACTTGTATAGAGTGATATATTCGATATATCGAATGGCGCCAAGTATAAGAAACATTTGTTATGGGCCATAGTTCATGAAAATATTGTGATAGGTACATTCCGAATGTGATCGGGGCATGTTCAAAATCTACCCAAAGATGCAATAATTGGGTAGCCCACCGTAAGGATTTGAGGTGTTTTTTCGCTTGACCCCTTGGTATTAGCACGCATATTAGACGCATCTATACAGTATGCAAAGTACTTTTTTCAAGTTCACGCACTAATATAACCCCCAAGGTGTGTCGAAAAGCATGGGTTTGCCCAAGTTGGCACAATATGCTAGCTCTAACATGCGGTTTTCGAATGTCTCTTACGGTGGGTAAACCCACCGTAAAGTACGCCCAATAGACATTAAGACTCGACCCGTCCGGAGGGGGAGTCAGTGTATGACGTTGACAGGGCGTAATGTGTTAAGTATGGGAAAATGTGATTTAATATGATATATACGCGTTACAGTACATCCTTAAGTGTGGGCTTAAGTATGGCGACCCTAATCCTGCGTCGATTTAGTCGCGTCTAAAAGTGGGCCGGGCGGGCGGGCGGGCGGGCGGGACACGGCCCGGCCGGCCGCCCGGCCCACCGGCCCATTAGAAATCCCCACATATGTGAATGCAAAATCCGTCACGGGAACCCAATCTCCCCCCCACTGTAAAGGGGGGACAGTGGGTCACTTGTCATTCACCCCTCGACCCGATCTGTCACCAGTGTCCGTTGTCACAGTTACCCGTGAGCCATAAAACACTCACGCAAATATTTATTCCATCGTAGTAACTGCGAGCGTCCGCCCCTGCGTTTCTGTGTCACTGCTTGACCCTGATACAGTATATATATATCGTATACATATATATAATAATAATAATAATAATAAAAAGATCTCGTTTCGTTGGATCAACCAAAAAGACACGAATACTTATGAATACATACTGTCCACCGGGACACAGTGCAATGAAAATTTGAGGATGCCCAACAACACTGCTGGCGGGATCGGAAGAAGCACAGTGTAAAAAAGCATCCTGCAAAAAAACAGAACGCTGCTCAGGAAAGATGTTAGGTATCGAACTCAAACCGTTGGGCTGTAAAGACGCCCGCCGGTCTTCAATCATCCCATAAGTTTAGCGGGGCTTGTGGGAAAGGTGCTGCCAGCAGCGTTACTGGCGGCTTCAGAAACGGCACAGTATACGGTAAGCGGCAACCTGCAAAAAACGAAATGCTGCTCAGGAAAGATGTCGGGAATCGATTGAACCCAAACCGTTAGACTGTGGAGAAGCCCACCGTTCTCCAAGCATCTCTACAACACGTAGGAAACGACAAGATTCGTCGGCTGCTGACGGGATGCGGCTGATCTAATGAGAACTTCCCAGGAAGGGTAGGCCCCCTGCCAGGCTCCACCCACACACCCAAAAACATTCCCAATACAGTATTCCTGCCAAGACAAGTAGCGCGTTAGAATGGTTACTCAAACAAAAATCCACTGCTGCAGACACCAGGTAGACAAGCAGTGCGCCGCAAGACGAGAGTCTCAAGGAGAATGAACAATACTTTGCAAACCAGGATTAAATATGATATCCTCAATTGTGAATTCGCAATCGTCAGAGCTCGCGCTCGTCAGGGCCGCGTGACTCCTGAAATATCTGAAATATGAGTGGTGAGTGAGATCGGATGGTCTCGATGCACGAGATCGGAGATGCGTAAATATCTGATCGACTCTGCTAGCTGTGACGAGCGATCGAAGGGTCAGTCAGTTAGTCGATCGATCGATGTTTCGATCGGGCGGTCGAACGGTCGAAATGCAATTGATGTAATACTGAATGTTATGGTCGACGAAGATCTTCAAATAGCAAAATATGTTTTCTTAATTTTTTGAGATCCACTTTCTTTCTAACATGGACTCGCGCAACACCGCAGGATGCGCTGGGTAGTATGGCTGCAAAAAGTCCGAGGGCAGCGTCGTGTGGTGATGCATCCTTGCGCAGACTGGAACCGTGGGTCGTGTCTTGGGAAATCCTAGGAATTTTCCCTTTCCTCTATAAGGTAACGAAGCGATTGTCCCAGGATTTTCTGGGGCGGTTCTGGGGAGGCTACAAAAATGGCACGGTAGCTACAGAACTGGTAGGGGGTAGCTACGCAATGACCCCGTTACAGTATCTCTTGGAATAACTACACATGGCGCAATACTTCATACACAAGTTCTAACGAAACAATATCGCAATTCTAAGACACAAAAGCGCTGACAAGGCATGCACACAAATTGGCCAAACTTCAAAACACGGAGAGGCGGTCATACGGAAAGTGTTGTGCATGCGAAGTAACAAAACAAAATGTTAAAACAAACATGCACAGAAAAGCCAAGCACGCAAACTTGGCAACGAATAGATGCCGAGCCAGCAGCGCAGAGAAAACACGAAACCGGGCAACATATAAAGCCAGTGCGACAACGAACAACGAACGAACAAGACGCTGCACGACACATCCGCCTATAAAATTCACGCACACGCGCTAGTGAATATACCCTAACCGGATATATTCGAAGTGAGCCGAAATAGGTTGACGGTATTCAGAATATTTAGTGTGATAACAGATATGATACCAAAACCTATAACCTAGGCGAAAGTCCCGAACGGTACCTAACGGCATGTGACACAACGGTGACACACACGGGCAGCGGTACCCGAGTCAAATCGGACTAAGGGTCTAGTCAGGGGCCTATACCGGGACTCCCGGTGAGGGCTGCCTGGGCTAATCCTAACACGCGCTTCGGGGTGCCAAGATCCACGGAAAGTGAGTAGCAGCTACCTTTGCGGTATACATCTTTGAAGAATCGAAGCCACGGTATTCGTTTATTATCCAACCAGTCAAATTTCAGCAGACAGATTATCGTATCGATCTATTGACCGACTGCAATTCTCATTGATTGACGGGGGGGAAATGACGATTCCCATAAAAGACCTTATTAATTGTTGTGCTGTTACCATCGTCGTAAGATTTTGATCGGCCACAATCTAACGAGCAACCCTTCTCAAAACTGACAATTGTTACAAAGATACAAACGACTAACGTTCAGGTCGAGGTATCATGGCTTGTCGGCTACTTCCTACGATGTCATATACTACACGTCAATCTTCGGTCGCGGTCGCGGTCGTCATCTTCAATCACACTAATTCCTCGCGTAGCGTCGCGTGTCGATGACGCATGTGGTTGACGCCATCTTCGGGTTTTAGGGTATCGGTCATTAAGTTTATAAAAAACAACCACAACTTTTGTAATAATATTTTTGGTACCGCCACCTTGCATGCGCCTTTCTACAGAAATACTACACGTCTCCTTAAAAGGTCCTGAAAAGGGTATCTCCTCATTCATATTCATCCAGCATTCAAACTTCACTGGTACGGACTTCCCCTTTAGCAAAAATGTTTGTAAGGTACACATGGACAGACACATCTCTGTCTAGCTATGAGTTGAATTTCATATTTGTTCAGATTCTAATAGCTGGGAAACGCCTACCTATACATCCCAGGTCAAATACATGACATTTCATATCAGGAATCTACGGCAATTTGTCTCCGATTTTAAGACTCTATTTGTAGTATAATTGACTGACAAGCCGATATAATCGCACACCATATCTGAGGATCGTGAGCTTCTGTGTTTGCCTCAAATCGCCCTCTTGCCGTTCAGATCGACGAGTTCACCAGTCGTCAAAAGTGCCACCTTATTTTTGCAGTGCATGCCGTTTTCGACCACCGCGCGGCATGCGCCGGGATACGGCGACATACAATATCCACCAATTAGGACCTTACACGTCGACGTATGCTGTCCGAATTCCCCCGGAGGCCACCGACACGTAGGACTGCGGGGGTCACCGGTTAAGCGGATGATCCCGCGGCCTGTGAAAATCAGTGAACAACAACATTGCGGGAAATTCGGACACCATAGGTAGTTTTAAAAAGGCATATAGAGGACATATGTATGCCTTTGACCCTCCTGCGATGTTCGGACAGTCGCTTTCCAGCATCCGGTAGGGTAGATGCCGCCATCGGGTTTGGGTTTGCGGAGAGCGCTGAAATCTGCAGCCATTCGCGTTTCACCCGGATGAACTTATCTGGAACTTATCGTATGCCTTGTACTATGCTTGCTTAACGGGCGTTAAGCAAGCACGGCACTATGGTCGCGTCAAGGAATGTATACCATTCCTTGAGCACCGGCAATCCGGGGAGTCGCCTAGGTCACGTAGATTGCTCACCCACTCAAGCGAAATGAACAAACCTGGCAACCTAGAAACCTGTATATTGTGCGTGATACGGGGTACTTGTATACATGTTTGTGATTACTTAAGTTCGTACGGGTGCGTTGTGCGGATGGCTACCCTCACGTGGCAATCTTCGCGCAAGGGAGGCGAAGATGATGGCGTGCACGTAGACACGAGTTCGCAAGTGCAGAGTGTATGCATGTATGCACTGTGATATGCTGTATGGTATGCAGTGCAATAATATAGGGGCGGGGGGGAATGCAGCGCACGACCTGGTCAGCCGCAGCGGTGAATTTCGAAGTGAACGGTAGTCGAAAGTGATTAACAAACAGTTCCAAACTGTCTCGAGCTTCCCAACACCGATTTATCTCAAGGTTAGGTATCGAAATCATGAAGCGGTATTGATGATATTTCGATAATTGAATTTTCATATCAATCGATATCGATATGGCTCGAACGTGATCGATCAATAACAATATTCATTGAGCGAAATCGATCAATAACGATATATGCATCTTGTTATCAATCGATATCAATACGTAACAGAGGCAAATCAATAAATAACAATATTTTTGCAAAATTGAAGAATATCAATAGTCAATATGATATCAACGATGCCCATGCTTGGGGATGTTTTCTCGGTAGGCTCTCGCGTGTCACCTTCGGGAAGATTGAAAGATCCTCCCATCTTATCAACCACTGGATCCACACCATACGCGCTTGCGTGTCGCTAGAATATCCTCCACAAAGTATTCCTTCTCATCACTGCCGGCGCGCCAAAGGCGTGCTACTGGGTCCGTTTCACAGTTTGCATCTCTCGAGTGACATGCCGGCGCACGGTTCAGTGAAATTGTTGACGGCGTCACCGGGTATCGGTATGGAATTGTTAAACACGCAGATCCTTTCCGGAATAAATTGCATGGCACACCCTACACGACAGGGCCCATCGATCTCGCATACCACGATCGAAATCAAGAAATCAGCCTATGGCATTCGCAAAACTCAACGGCGCAGGATCGATACGATGGGCCCTGATATTGATATATCAATATCGTTATTCCAAGATTGATATTCGAATTCACGTTTCAACATTGATCGATATCGATATCGCGAATTTCATATCAATCAATACCAATGTCCGCCTGCACGGATCGATCAATTTCAAGTTTCGCCCCATTTGATCAATTAATATCCAATATTTCAATATCGATGAATTCGTTATCAATCAATAACAATATTTCAATATATCGAAAATATTGAATATTGATACCTAGTCTTGACTTATCTGCGTCTGATGACTCTGTACATGTAATTGTACCGTCAGATCGAAAATAATTTTATACACAGTATCTGGCGCAATTTTTGAGTCATCTTCGCCATCGAAAATACACATTTGATCAGGTCCTGAAATTGTTGTAGAATACTTTCCCTATCACTGGTAGAACACACAATAGTCTTTGTTCAGTACTTGCTGATCCTGTTCCTCACCAGAGCATGCACAAGAAGCTAAACTGCGAAGGTATTCTAGCACAGCAAAGATAAGCAACTGAACTTGTAACGGCAACTGACCGGTAGAAAACTGGTCGTGGTCAACAAACACACAGGAAGACACAGGCCCCCAAAGTGCAAGACAAATTGGTGTTGCCTTTCACCTCATAAGCAATACATTTAGTGAAGGTCATTTATCAAACTACACTAAACAGTTATGCTGTTTTCCATCCAATGAGGTCAACTTTCACTACACTCTCGGTTCTGTATCTCTAACAGTTCACCATCGCCCAACGGGAAAAGCACAGCCTCTCATTAGAAAACAAGATCACCGGATCTTGCTTTGCGTAGAAGCACCAGCCAATCAAGACGATGCCCACGAACACTATCGCACAGCCGTGTGAAGCTCTAAACGAGCTTTTCTATATCTTCTCAACCCCTCCTCGTGATCTAACAGTAATTTTGCAACGGCACGCTCCTTTTAAACTTTCTTTGACACAAATGAGCGCTCCTTAAACTTCTTGTGTTGCATCGGAATAAACGCGTGTTGTACTTTGTTGATCTCCAACAGCTTGCTAGCCATCACAGTGCCAACCAACAAGGAAGCCCACAGTAAAACAGCGTTCGCTGTTCCAAGAACAAGAGCCTTGCTGAATCCATAAAGTAGCTTAGCAACGCAAACTAATATCTCTAATGATGAAGAGACCGAGCTGTGACGAAACCCCAGCAGAAATGCTTCAGATCACTGAACGTTCCTCTCGCCTGCCAGCATGATCCTGTCGCACTGATCTCTCGTTTAATTTCCCCAATACCTTCCCCAAAATTCCGCGGCACGCCTTTACTCCCCTTGGGGACGACGTGTATTAGTATCACGCACACCCCTGCCTGCTCCCACCGGGCGACGTGCACCTCCCTCCATGCCACCGGTACGCGCCATCCCATTCCTGACTTCTACGTGTTCGACGTTACCCCCTGTACGCCCACCGCGTCCAAAGGTACGCCCACGCCCACGATCGTTCTTTCCACGCCCGCCACCGTCGTTGCCACCACCACCACGCCCACGCCCGCCAGCGCTTCGAGGCTGCTTACTTTGTTGAACCTTCTTTTCTTCCACTTGCACCACTTTGTCTCCCATTTTGATTTCCGCCTGAAATACCGTTCAAAAGGAAAAAGAAAAAAGGGATTCAAAGGTGAAACAGAAACAGCAGTTTAGGCGGCAAGAAAGGCTTCCTCTACATGCAGATACAGGAAGATCACGAGGCATGCGTAACTAGGGCAAACCTGTTTAGCTTTGTCCGCTGATTCTGCGCTTGCGTATTCAACAAACGCGATCGAGCCGCCAGCCTACATCGATACATAGAATATGAGATAACATCTTTCAACCATTTCAAACGGAATAAAGCTAGCAAAACACTGACGCGGAAACAGCAAAACCCTGAAGGTGGTGGCTGTACCTTGTGCACTTTAACCTGGACGCTTTTTGAACCCGCCCTCAGTGGACCGAATTTGGTAAACTCTTTCTCCACCATAGCCTCGTCACAATCTGCTGGGAGGTTTTTAATGAACACTGAAGTAGATTGACCTGCACTCGACTCCAAGAGCTTAGTTTCCTGCAGGTCCAGCTGCGCAGGTACAAAGGATTCAGTGCTTGCTTGCTTGCATGCGAGGCCACAAGTACCTTCTTCCTCCGTGGTGGGAGGCTCTCGAGCTGCCTCTTTCACAATAGCAGCAGGTTTCTCAGGCTGAGCTGCCGCCGCAGCTTGCTCTGCGCGAGCGGCAGCAGTCTCGCTCGCCTCTGCTTGCTTCTTCTTATGCTGCGAAGATATGATGACCTTCATCACTTATCCGAACAGAGCGAACAGAAAGGAAGCAGTGACAACTGGGACTTACACGAAGAGCTTCGGCAAATGTCATAGGCGCAGCAGGAGCTTCAGGTTCACTCTCGGACAGGTCTCCCAACTGGATCGGAGAAGCGCTTGCATCCGAAGCGTCCACAACCTGCGCGAGCCGTCGCGAGTCAGCTAACTAGGAGACCTGCGTTAAACGAAGGGAAAACACACGACTTGAAGAGACAAGACCTTGGTGACCGGTGCAGCATCTGAGTTCTCTGTCTCCACAGCGTGGATCACTTCGCCAGAAGCTGCGATGTCAACATCTGCTTCTTCGGCCACTTCAAGCTGCATTTCAGTGTCCGCGGCGGCAACCGGTTCAGAGGCAACTGGTGCCACTTGAGTCGGCGCAGGAGCTGCCACTGGGGCAACTGTCTGTGCAGAAGCTACGTTGGCAGGCGCAGCTGCAGCCACTGTAGTAGGTGCAGGGGTTTGCGTTGGCTCTGCTGCCACCACTGTTCGCCACACGTGAGAAGTGAGTGTCTTTTAAGAAGCAAAGACAAACTCCATCGAAATAACCCGACACGAACCTTGAGGAGGTGGAGCCTGCTGCACGGGTTCCTGGGTTGGTGCGGTGACTGGTGCAGCCTCTGCGACAGGCTTTGACGGCCGTTCGGCAGGCGTCGTGTACCTGGAAATGTCGTTTTTCACACATTTAGGGGAAAAAGTCGTTCGGTGGACTTAGATCGGAGTGTGTTGATCACAGTAGAATGTGACCAGAAGAGTAAAAAGCTGCTGAGGTTATGCACAAAGCATACAGAAGTACAAATGTCTTCTGAAAGCAGCCCCACCTGAAAACGTCGTTTAGCACAAAGTACCCTTTCTCCTGCACGGCTAGGAAAAAGCTTTGCACAAAGTTTCGAGGTTTGCTCTCGTGGCTCGCGTGATTTGATAAGGTCCCAGTGACTTGGACAATCACCCCACCCTTCAGCGAGTATTGAGAGTCGACGGAGTGGATCTGGGCCTTGCACTCGTCGTATCCAAGTGACATCACCTTATCGTGAATAGCCTACACAAACAGCGGCAAAGAGCAACCGGTCAACTTAAAATCATACGGAAAGCATGAAGTGTTGTAGCAAGTTGAAGAAGTAGAACAAAGAAGCGGAGCGATCGATGGTTCTTACTCGTTGGGCCTGCACAGTTTCGGTAAAGTCGTTTCCCGCTTCGGCAAGGGTGAGAGTACTTTCATCAGTGTAAAAGCGGTGAAGATAATACGGCGAGCTATGCAGGACCGTATAATACTGATTCACGAAAGAATTTCCGACCTGGCCACCGTCAAGATGAAAAATAGTCAAGCAAGAGCAAACAGAAAGAAAATCCCAAAACCACCTCGACAAGCGGCTCACCACGTGGGCAGCCGGCTGCTCCGGAGCCACAGGTGGATGGGCCTGATTCACATAGCTCTGAGCAACTGCATGCATCTCAACTGCGTTAGCCATACTTTTCCAGTCTGTGAATAATACGGAGCCGTAATGCGGTTATTGATGAAGTCTATCTTCTAACACGAAGAAGAAAAGTCAGGAGGCAGACAATAGTGAACGCAATTATAAGTTTTGATGATTGTCGTCGGCGAATCGCTTACGCGAGAAGCCTTCAACCACAGAAAAGCAGACCTCAAGGATACTTGAGCTTTTTGACCGTGAAGCTTGTGAATGTTGGTGTGCCTAAAAAGCGAGCCTGGTTCAAACCAGCACGCATGATTTGCATGCGATGGCAGGCGAGCCGGAGGGATCGAGGCGGATTGAGGACCAGTGTCCTGGAAATCCGACGTGGTACCGGTAGTTACCGGTACGAGATCACATAGCTACCGGTAGCCGTCACATCGTTTGCCATTTTTTTGTAGTTAATAAGGGTTCTACCATACTTTAAAAGCCTACGAATGTTGATGGATTAGCTATCGATAGCCGTCGATTCAACACTCTACACTGTTTAGGAGATGAGGACACTCCAAGCGACAGGTGCGGTTGGGATGCTGCGTTATTCACGCGCTGGCGGTATGTTCGTCCGGACGACTGCCGAATACCGCCACGTCAGCTACAGAATGGAATGGGCAGCGGGCATGGAGCCATCGGCCATGGACCTTAGAGTTGGACCAGGTATACATTCCGACGTTCAGGGAATATCCTAGGAATATGCCAATTTTTTATCTAGATTCGACGCGCAATTACCCGGTCAACCTCAGAAGATGCTTCGCGGCCTTCATAGTGAGAAGCGGGTTTCCCCATTTTCACACTGTGAGGAGCGTTTTCGGGCAAAAAAGTGCCTACAACCATGATATATTTTACAATGCTGAATTATCTCACTATACCGTAGAAACAGCAATTTATGGCTTAAAATAATAATTCAAAACATGAACAACGAAATGAGTAAAAATGCCATCTCGGGCTTCCCCTTATCACACTATGCAACCTACAGTCACACAAAAGACAAACGCTTTAACTGGTTCAGGCGTACAGGTCACATTATGGCAAAACTTGGATACGCTATCGACTCTAAAAATTACCCTGAAAATGAAGCGGGTGAAACCACATTAATCACCACCCTTCCCAGACAACTCTACATGTCGAGGAATGTTACCTCCGCAATTCAAAAATATAACCTCAAGCACACAGGTTCCTTTCCGACTCCCTGCGGTGGAATGTTAAAAAACTGGCAAGAAAGCAAAGGCTTTTTCAGGCTGAACGGTAATAGACCCCCTGGATGGCTAACCGAAATCGAAAAGGAAATGCTTCAAAACCTTGTACATTTGGACCCACAGGCCAGATATGCCAAGAAACAATATAGAGACAACATAGTACCCCCGGACACGGGTGAGTTTCATTGGAAAGGAAATGGTGACCGAGATTCCATCTCTCTTATTCACATTACCAATGTTGACTTAGAGGCCATGTCAATACAATATACAGAATACAGTAACAATGCCAAAAACCCTAATGTCTTTGTCAGAATCGAAGGAACCAGCAGTTTTCAATACGACTTTGAATATAGCATCACCAATGACGGTTGCATCCTAATTCCAGCAGGTTCCATTTTCGAATATAATGACCATATGGACCCGCCCTCTTCTGTTCTTGCTAAAGTCAGTGATATTAACTCACACTATGATTACATCTCAGACAGACAATATGAGACCATTATTGCCAGAATGAAAAACAAAACTGCGGAAGAAGAAAGTGAATACTGCCCTAGCGACTCAGAAGAAGAATCTACCCCTTTCGCCGAAAAGAGCAAACAAATGGAGGATTATGATATGGCAAGCGATGGTTCCCTATTCGCCGGTAAAAAATCAGCATGCAGTGGTGCAGCATATGCCATAAAAACTTTGACAACGGAATGCCACTTGTTCGGAAGATGAATATCCCCCCTCAAGAACTTTCGCCGCACTGGGGCTTCTTATCAAGGAAGATATCCAAAACCCTAGTAGTACATTTGCTGAAATTGTGGGACTGCGATTCTTACTCACAGAACAAAAAGAGAATCTCCTCAAATCCATGACTCCAATGGTACATGCCATTGACTCCATGGCCGCAATATCTGCTGTAACAAAGGATGGCAGATCCATGAGTGCCCGGGACAAATTACGTGAAGCTAATCGCAGAGATGTGCAGGCTGTTCGCCTACTGTTAGAAGAACTTGGCTACTACAGTGAAGGAGATCACAGTAAAATTATCCTTAAATGGATCAGGGGTCACAATAATGACAAAGTCCATGACAGAGTGGACCGTGCTGCCAAAAGAGCCTCATTCAGAGGGGGTTGTTAAGACATCTCCCGCTACGACCCTGCCGAGGAACTGCCATTCTCGTTATTCTTTTTTGAGGTCCCTATTTTAGGTGATATCCGCAGTCACATTAGAAGAATTCAACGGCTCTCACACTATCATAATTGGAGAACTCTACAGTCTCAAGGGAAGTACTTGAGGATGCTCGACGAGAATAACACCACCCCCACTAAAGATATTTCCAAAATAACACCTAAAGCTTTCACTGCTTCTAGAAGCAGAGAACTCCTGGGTCTCCAAGCCTCTCCAGCACGTTTATTTAAACTGGGGAAAATCGGGACTGAAAACTGCCCCTACTGCCAACAGAATACAAAATGCACCTTCGAACACATCCGACTTGAATGCTCAGGACATAATAATAGTTTGCATAGTGTGCTGGAACAGTCACACCGCTTGCTTTGTGACTCTTCCTATAGTAGTGTGTATGACTGTCACCCGAACCCGAACCCTAACTGTTTATGCCCGTTATATCGGGTTAACTTATCAGCTTTAATACATTCTGAGAAAACCTATCACTAAGTGAATATATCCCGAGTCCTAGGGGTATATCCAACAGGTTTGGCCCCACGCACTCTTTATTCAGACACTGCGAATTTTAGCCATGTCTAGCTAAACAGCGACGCTTGAGATGGAGTGAGGGGCTCCACTAGAGGCGCGGCGGAGCGGTATGGCCTAGCTGATGCCGTGGTTGATTGGACTTGCGGGGGGGGCTTGCGCACGAGGCGGACTTCATTTTCCTCGCTTCGCGTTGGTTGACGTTGGAAATTTTGGTCGGATCCGACACCACTTTCCTTGGCCGCGTCACTCTGCATCCACATGCACGTGGGAAGATTTTTACGCCACGGCTTTCCCTTGCTTTCCTCGACAACCGCATTACGACTTTTGGCCGCCGATCCTTCCGCACCTCGTCCCATTTTCCCTCACTTCGTCTCTACTGTCTTCTACACCATGGTTGCGACTAGATTGACCTCGAGTATGGCGTCTCGCCGACGCTCCTTAGCTACAATTTTCGACTCCGCCGCCGCACGTAATTCCGTCACGCCGGCTACGCCGGCACCTGCTGGTGTTCCGGCTGCGAACTCCGCCCAAGCCGTTTTCTTGGCGGGTGTTCGCTCACTCACCCGTGAGCGCTTCGACGAGAGCGTGGCGAAGCACGTGATCCGGAAGTGTTTCCGTGAGAAACATGACCGTTTTACGGGAACGGAATCCAACGCGCAGGTGCTTCTCTCCAAGCTGGTGCCTGCTCTCCAGGAGGCGTTCGAGGCGCAGGACGCCTTATTTGCGCCACTCTTCGACTTGGAGGACTCCACGTCGGCCATCCGCCCCGAGGCCAACAAGCTTCTTTTTTCGACGCTCGAGCTCATCGTATGTTTCGCCTCTCCAGCGGGTGACTGGCTCGAGGCCTCTGCGACATTGCACCCGCTGGGCGGCAAGCGAGCCCTTCTGGAGCTCGCACGGCGACTGCTGGACTCCGGTGCGCCCTTTCAGGGGACGTCGGACCTCCTTGGCGTCCGCTTTAAGGCCCACACCGACCCGTCCGAGTCCATCACGGATTTCAACGCGGCCTTACGGTCCGCCAAGAGGCGCAACACTCTCGACGATGACGAGGTGAAGGAGCTGTTCCTCGCGGCGCTGGACCCTGGATTCTACGCGCCGGTGGTGTCGCGACTCTTCACGCACCAGCAGCGGGCGGCCGTGGACCTCCTCACCATTCAGCAATGGGTCCTCGAGTGCTACGCCCGACACGTCGCAGCCGGTACGCACACTGCCTCGTTCACCCTGTCCGCAGCGGCCGTGGCCACTGACGGCGACACCTCGCAGCTGTCCGACCTCACGGCCATCATCCTCGACGTGAAGCGGCAGCTGAAGGTCCTCACGGACAAGGTCAACGGGCGGGGTTTTACCCCGCGAGCGGACAAGAACAAAATCGGCAACGGGGGAGGCGGCTCCGGTGTGCGTTTTGCGGCAGGTGACCTCCCGACGGGGGGAAACTGGCCGCAGTCGCAGGCGAGGAAGCGCGTTGCTTTTCACAAGGGCAGCGGTGACTTCATCCCGTTCTGCCCGAATTCGACGTGCAAGAAGGACGAGATGCGTCACTGGCACCGCGACTGCCCGAACGGCGGCAAGCACGGCGCTGGGGGAAGCTTCCACAGCTTCTCCCTCGGTGACATCGAGAACGACTTACTGGCGGAGCAGTTTCAGGCGGCCATGGACGAGCACGACGGCGAGCGGTTCGATGCGCTCTGCCTTCTAGCGGGAGGTAAGCCGGAGATGCTCGACGGCGTTTCGGCGTGTGCCTTCGGGCTCGAGCCGGAGCGGGAGGGCGGTGCGTTGCAGGACTTCCTACCCTACTGCCAGCCTGCCACCCACATGGGGGTCTTCACAATGGGTGGTGTGGCAGGAGGCATCTCGGCTGCCGCTTGCACGCATGTCCGCGAGGACGCACCGCCGGCGCCACCGCCGGCGGCAATCGAGCATGTTTACCCGGACGAGTCGGAGGCGTCCGACGCCGGTGACATGATGCCGGTGGACCCCGTGCACGCGCACGAGCCCGGCCTCTGCTTTGCGGACCGGATGGGGGGACTCTCGATCACGGCTGAGGGCAAGGACTTGGCGATGCGGTACATGCACGCCGAGTCGGAGACCGACTCTTGCGACGGCGACGTGGACGGCTCTGCGGCTGGGTGTGACCCTATTGACGGTGAGGATGCGGTCCCGCGCCCTCCAGCATCTCGTCAGGGATGCGGTGCACCGCCTTAGGGGTTTGCCCGCTCTTCGGCAATTACGGTAATGCTTTGTGCAATCTTCTATGTGTGCGCCACCGCGACGCCACTCACAACTGCCGCTCCTGGCGGGGCGTGTGCACCGGACCACACCGGCCTGGAGGTCGGTGGTGCTGTTGAGGCATCCACCAGCGAGCCTGCGTTAGCTTCTGCGACACCGGCTGCTATTCCGCCGCGCCGGCACGGCCGGCACCGTGCTCGACAAGGCCTACTCAATTCAGCGATCGGGCCTTACATCCCGGTATACCCGCCCCCTCCACCGCTGTATTGGGGTGCCCCACCGTCGCCGGACTATTCACCGGGCCCGACTACAGACGAGGAGGAGGGGGAGAATCCCTCGCACGACGATCGAGACTTTTCAGATTTCTTCTGGAGCTCTGCGAATGATTCAAACACGGCATCGACAACTTCAATTCAAGGCACCGTGATTGTACTGCGGGCTGGCACAGCAGTGCCACCGCCAACTAGTGGCTAGCAAGTTAATCATGCCGCTCCTGCACAGTGAAATTGACAGTAGCTGTATGTGCAGAGGGGTCCGATCACGGGCCGGATTTCAGATTTGCAACTCTTGACTGGGAACAGCCCTGCCAGAAAGGACAGGCCTTCCCTTAGAACTCAATTTCCACCGCTCTAGATGGTGTTTGTTCACAGGTTTCACCTTCGGCTAGCCAGTCACCACACTAGGTGGTGTGCTGGAACAGTCACACCGCTTGCTTTGTGACTCTTCCTATAGTAGTGTGTATGACTGTCACCCGAACCCGAACCCTAACTGTTTATGCCCGTTATATCGGGTTAACTTATCAGCTTTAATACATTCTGAGAAAACCTATCACTGAGTGAATATATCCCGAGTCCTAGGGGTATATCCAACATAGTCTTAGAACAACCCAAGATGGCGAACTAAGGAAAATCATTGCTGAAGAAATCTCAGAAAAGCCCAAACTACTAAACCCTGGAAAAGGTACCACATACATCAAAACACAGCCATCGAAACTTTTTCCACTTGCTGACCTAAGACAGGAAATGAATGAGGAATTATACTTACACGCTCTCCCGGAAGCTAGCATGTACCGACCATCAAGTTCAAAAAAGAATACCATTGCTGTGACCGCTAAACCCGAAGTGGACCATGTCACGGGGACAATTAAATATCCCGAACTCCAATATGTCCAAAAGAAAGAGTTTTGGAAACTTTTGGCCTGGCACCGCCTTTCCAACAAAGCAGTCCCATGCTCACTTGCGGAGTACTCGAATAGGGCACACGATATTCATGAAGCACTCAATGCATGTAAGTTTGAATCGGGGGATCCTAAAAACTGCTACGCAATCAGAAGAAGCCTCTTAGATATTTTGGTGGATGACAGAACCTTGACAAAAACGGCTGTGAACTTTTCTCCAACCCACTAAATGCCCACCCTAGAATTCACTCGAGAAGATGCATGCCCACCACAAGAATGAAAAAAGCCCTCGGGCCCTTCTGCCATCATGGGAAAATTGGCTTTGATGGTCTCGCTTGGGATGCCTACGTGGACCCGATAACAGGCATCGGCAGAATCGTTTATGGAAATCCCCCCTTTGATGGGAAAGATAAGGGCAAATCTTCGGCGGTTATGACTACCTTGGAAATGGGACATAAAGCGGCCAACACCGTCCCTGGATTTTCAGGAACATGGATTCTTCCGCTGTCTCCCAAAAACCAAAAAAGATGGTTCGATAAAGGTTTTAAACTTGTTTTCAGATTCCCGCATAACACTATTCCATTTATCCCACATGGCTATTGGACGGGTGATGACCCCTACGTTCTTCCAGGTGGTGGATGCTATAAGGATGACTTTTCGGATGTTGTTATCATAGCTATAGACAGTGCACCCAGTGATACTCAACCAGCCTTTGACTGGAGGCCTACACAGAAAAAGAATGCCAGATGGTTCCTTAACGTCCTTCCTAAGTCCAGAGTCACGAAGAAGAGGTTAGAATACACAGGAGTCAGCCCTGATATTTGGAATGAAGTTCTGAACGAAAGCGACAAAGTACTTCCCTCTTCGCTTTGCCCATGGCCCACTCAAGACCCTCCTTATCATCAGAGTGATGTTGAGCCTTATTATGGTGGTCACCACGACACGACAATCACCAACGCAAATTCCAAGCCCTTCATAAGCACCGTGAAATGGCCCAAAGTTCTTACACTCATGGGATATCTCCCTCCTCTTTTTGGTACTGCCCTCAACACGATAGGTGTTCCACGTGGCAAGATTAAACCTCTCCTTAAAAAACTTTCAAGAATTTGTAGGCAACACACCAAAAATAGGCGAGACGTGTTTCTGTTAAACACCACCACCACCTTAAACACTGACCCGCATACAGTTGACATCTCGAGCAGTGAAACCATGACAGAAACAGAAGCCGTGCAACAGTCAAACGACTTTCTTCAAACCCCCCCTGCAATAATTCTCAAAAGTTTTGCAAGATAAGATGGTTCCGTGTCCCCAAGGGGAGGGGCCGTCCCCCTCCCCTCCCGCCACCCCCCCCTCCCCCGCCCACCCTGACCCCCTTCCTCAACGTCTCCAAAAACCCCCTTAATTCTTCGACTTCCCTCCCCACCGCAGTAGTTCCGGCAGTTGGTGGGAGACTTACGATGAAAGGTTCAGGGGGCAAACGCAGTGTGCAGAAATTATACAACCATCACAAGATTTTCTGTTGGAAATATTGGGGGAAAATCTTTAGATTTTCCCCTCTTTGAAAAAGTCTGTTTTATGACGTCACAAATTTGTGTATAAACTTTTAGAGGTTTGATTTCGCAGAAACCAGCTATTACAGAACGAACATTGCTTTGCGTCACGCTCTTTTGCGTCACGCTCTTTTGCGTCACGCTTTTTGCGTGACGTATAGTGTAGTAGTTTACAGGCTAGCTTTGCGTCACGCTTTTTGGGAGACGTATAGTGTAGTAGTTTATAGCCTAGCTTTGGGAGACGTATAGTGTAGTAGTTTATAGCCTAGCTTTGCGTGACGCTCTTTTGCGTCACGCTGGTGGATGAAATCAATTTGCGTCGTTGAGATGAAAGCTGCAAACAAAATTTCAATCGCAGATATGTTTGTATATATATTTATATATATTTATAAATATATCGACAGAATGTCGTCTGAATAATTAATAGGGTAATGCTACTGACGCTGGAATTTCGCACATCTTTTTACTTATACACGATTATATAAATCTGGGCACCTCGCGCGATCGAGCCTGCCCATCATCGTCCTCACCGGCCGGTTCCGGTGGATCGTGATGACTACCACGTTCAACGTACACTTGGAACCTACAGCAGGGGTCGATAATAAAGGTCATGGTCAGCGCCCGCAATTCATTCGTGCACATTCATTCGCCTCGTAAGGCGAATACTGCTGAACTGCTGAACTGCTGTGGTACGTTTCTTGAGCGAGTATTTTGTGTTTACTTGGTTTCTTGTGTGAACTAACGATGCGGGTTGTGTGGAGCTCGTGCTGCAGGCTTAGAGATCAGGCCGCGCCCTGAGATGTGGAGGGCTAAGTTGGCAAGTGCCAACCTAGTGTGGGATGAAACCCACCCACGTCGGACCCAATGCATAAAACGCTTTGCAGCCGAGGGGTTTTCGTGCGTCAGAGCGCACGAAACTTGGCACTAATATTACTGACGGTAATATTAGTGCACCCTCTGAAGCGCATGGTGGGCCGTTGAGTATGCTGCACACGATCACATCTTAACTTCAAGCGTTTTGAAAACCCAAGACGCTCGAAGTCAAGATATGACCATTGCAAGCATACTGAACGGAATACCTTGAAACTTGTAGGAAGTGTTCATAAGACCCTTTATATGAATATATTTGCCAACTTTCGTGAGCTATTTCTAACGGTAACGCCCATCCTGAAAGGCATTTTTGGGCTTGGGTACATTAATCACCATTGAAACCCAAACCGAAAACGCTCGAAGTCAAAATGCGACCGTTTGGAGCATACTCAACGGCATACCTTGAAACTTGCAGGATATGTTCACAGGACTAGTGTGAACATACCTGGCACGTTTCGTGTGCTATCTTTCACGCGAACGCCCATCCTGCCAGGCATTCTTGGGTTTGGGTACACTAATCATCATTGAAACCCAAACCCAAAACGCGTTAAGTCAAGATGCGACCGTTTGTAGCATACTCAACGGCATACCTTGAAACTTGCAGGATAATTATGTCGACACAGGACTAGTGTGAACATATCTGTCAGCTTACATGAGCTACATCTTACGGGAACGCCCATCCTGAAAGGCAGTCTTGGGTTTGGGTACTTTAGTGAAACCCAAACCCAAAACGCTTGAAGTCAAGATGTGATCGTGTGCAGCATACTAAACGGCCCGCCTTGCGCTTCGGAGGGTGCACTAATATTACCGTCAGTAATATTAGTGCCAAGTTTCGTGCGCTCTGACGCACGAAAACCCCTCGGCTGCAAAGCGTTTTATGCATTGGGTCCGACGTGGGTGGGTTTCATCCCACACTAGGTTGGCACTTGCCAACTTAGCCCTCCACATCTCAGGGCGCGGCCTGATCTCTAAGCCTGCAGCACGAGCTCCACACAACCCGCATCGTTAGTTCACACAAGAAACCAAGTAAACACAAAATACTCGCTCAAGAAACGTACCACAGCAGTTCAGCAGTTCAGCAGTTCAGCAGTATTCGCCTTACGAGGCGAATGAACGTGCACGAATGAATTGTGGGCGCTGACCATGACCTTTATCATCGACCCCTGCTGTAGGTTCCAAGTGTACGTTGAACGTTGTAGTCATCACGATCCACCGGAACCGGCCGGTGAGGACGATGATGGGCAGGCTCGATCGCGCGAGGTGCCCAGATTTATATAATCGTGTATAAGTAAAAAGATGTGCGAAATTCCAGCGTCAGTAGCATTACCCTAATTAATATTATAAAATATAAAATATAAAATATAAAATATGAGGTAAACCGAATAAAATATGAATTAAACCTTTGTTCGAACCCTTGACTGTCGATCGGCGACCATCGATCTGACGGAGATAATTCTTTTTGGCGAGGATCGAGGGGGGGATCGGTGTTAATACTTTAAATCGACGGCCACCGGTAGCTAAGCCCTTAACACTTTTGTGTATAAATTTTAGAGGTTTGATTTCGTAGAAACCAGCTATTACAGAATACTACTAAATAGGAAGGGTGGGGAGACGGAACCCCCACACTGGGGAAGTCTATTTTTTTTATTGTAATAATAGGCGGGTGTGGGGACACGGAGCGGCCCACTGGTCGAAGTTTTAAAATATTCCGTAAAACTGGGGGGTTGTGGAGGGGCAAACCCCCCTACTGGGCGAAGTCTTAAAAATAGTTTATAGTAAAGGGAGGAAGGGGGGGTATCTATATAACAAAAAACATGAGTTGAGGCCTCACGCCTTTTGTAGTAATGGGATAGTGTAGGGGGATGGCCCCCCAGTTGACGAAGTCTAAGAAATAAAAGGACACGAAGGGTGATTATTCACAAAAATTCATATGACATTAAAAGAGTCTAAAATCTTGTGGTAATAACTGTGTTTCATACACGTTTTTCTTTTATAATTCAAAACGTGCCATTGAGATGTATATTATAAGTTAGGCGAAAACAAGGTATTAAATTATATTATTATCGTTATTTGATTGGTCAGAACTTAAAAAATTCGACGACGTTCAATTCGTTGCGATCGTTCGGATAACTGAAAACGAAATTATACCTGCCATTTGATAGTGCTTAATTTCAATTGAGTTCGTTTATACTTAAAAAATTGCCATAGACACTTATATTTACGTTTTGATGAAAACAGTATAAGTCGTATTTATTTTTATCGCTCTTTTGATTGTTCATAACTTTTGAATGATCGATGATGTTTAAATATAGTCCACAATATCTAATATGTAAGTTGTAACCATCACCAGCCCTTGATGCCAAATATTCACTTGCACCGAATGCTTACGATTACACTTGCGATCATATTGGGGCCTCACCTGCATATCACAGATACACTAGTGGCAGTCATTTTTAAATTGGTATTTTACAGTGTCACTATATACTACTAGCTACTGTACTACCCGTAGGGCCCTTATTCCGTATGAGGGTGTCGGATGTCGCGTCACTGGTTTGACTTTGGAATGACTATGACCGACATGATCGATCGAGGCCGACACTGAACACTCCATATCATTCGAGGCCTCGAATCGTCATCGTCATGCTCGAGGCCTCGAAATATTTCATTCCGCCTTTGATGATAAAAATTCAGCCGGTGACCTTGGAATTGTAACCAGTCTAGCTATCATATATTAGTCCAAATCACCGTAACATGTAGCTCGAATTTCATATGACCCATAATCAACATCCTATCTAAATGCTGAAAATATGCCTCCCGTCCTCGTGTACAATACATTTTTATACATTGGAACCAATGAGTGGGTATGATTAATACCAACTATCGTTCCATACACGGCTTCTTCAATTGAATGGCCACCAACCTATTCTTGCACAACCTAATATATTGATTTTTCCCCACCTGTACGTTCACGTACCCCCCTATATAAATTAACTTTATAGTGGAGCGCCCCCTGAATTTTCGAAACAGCACTTCGGACTTGACCGCGCTTCAAGTAAGCGGTGAAATAACCCCTTTGGGGCATTTTAAAGCAGCTCTAGCGCAGTATTTTATTTTATTTGGTAACAATATTTTGTTTCAGAATGTCCACGCCTTGTTGTGGGCCACTCTAGAAGAGTTTTACGCTAGCGCTTGGAACGCTCTTTGGCTTTGGGAAGTTTCGACGAGATGGTGCACTACGATCTTCTAACAGTTGATTTGTATTTTATTTCCGTTATATTGTATGGTAACATGACAATTTTCTAGCTACGCTTAATCATACGCGTTTGCACTCGAAGTTTCTCTCGTTCACAAATTCACAGATCGGCAGACCCTTCGATAGCGGGAAAACTGCTATTCTAACGGCGGTTTGGACTTTACCGGCGTCTTCCTCGCGGAAAACTACCCCATTAAAGTATTTTCATCACTTCATTTGGTTGAACTTTCGAGGAGATGGGTGATCTCTTGGCAACCCTATCTTTTTGACGACAGTTTTTTTCAGTTTGCATTGCGAACATGGCATTAGCTCAAACAGAGCGCCAAACTGCGGTTTGGAGGTCTCGGTTAAAACCCGGGATGCCACACAATAGAAGAGTGTTCAACGACACTCGTTTACTTACCTTCTCCTTTTTGAAAGCTTCGCAGGTTTTCAGACCCTTCGATAGCGGGAAAACCGCTATTTTCACGACTATTTTGACTTCACGAGCGTTTTCCTCGCGGAAAACTACCCAATGTAAGTATTTTCATCACTTCCTTTGGTTAACTTTTCGAAGAGATGGGTGATCTCTTCGCAACCCTATCTTTTTGACGACAGTTTTTTTTTCAGTTTGCACTGCGATCGAGGCATTAGCTCAAACAGAGCGCCAAACTGCGGTTTGGAGGTCTCGGTGAAAACCCGGGATGCCACACAATAAAGGTGTGCTTTCTATCTTCTTTTCACCCTCTTTGTTTGGACGTCCGATCTTTCCTTTTCTTTAGGCTTGGAGTTCTAACCTTTTCGTTCTTGCGTGCTCCATATAGGAAGATTACGTTTCGAGTTTCCATCATCTATCTCTTCTACAAAGGTATGTTTCTTTTTACCAAAGAATGATCCTTGAACTGTTTGTTAAGGCCCTCAACAACTTGTTAAGGCATTCAACTTTTATTCAGGGCCTGAAGAAAAAGCTCAAGCTGAGGTCTCGGTGAAAACCCGGGATGCCACACAATAAAGGTGTGCTTTCTATCTTCTTTTCACCCTCTTTGTTTGGACGTCCGATCTTTCCTTTTCTTTAGGCTTGGAGGTCTAACCTTTTCGTTCTTGCGTGGTCCATGTAGGAAAATTACGTTTCGATTTTCCATCATCTGTCTCTTCTACAAAGGTATGTTTCTTTTTACCAAAGAATGGCCCCCCTTGCTCATCTGCACCCTCCAGCTCAACCAAAAAATGAGCGGTGGGGGGTGCGCACACGCATAGGG